>JAECUM010015854.1:0-68385 GCA_016617855.1 Megalonaias nervosa | reverse complement strand
GGGTAAAAGATGAGCATTCTTTTGAATAGAAGATGGACTGTAGAATGTTTTATGTACATCAATATTACTGAAATCAATGTTGCGAATTTCTTTGCTTTCTTGACCGCTTCGATTTTTAATTTAAGCTTCTACTTCTTCTGATGTCAGAGATCTGTGTGGGCGCTGAACGTCAAATGAAGAGGTATCGGCTGCAACTGTTGATGCAGCATCAATGTTGGCCATAAACTCGTTCACTACATAGTGCTGGTCATTTACTAAAATGTTTTTCAATTGTTGACTTCTATCCAGCCTGTAAATATAAATATGTCTGAACTTGTCAGAAAATGTTGAAATATACAAGCAATATATAGTAAACCAAGTCAAACCATACCGAATATGGTATTTACTCATAAAGACGTATCCAAGCACCCGTACGATTCTAATAAATAAAATAATATTCACCTTGACGAAATATCCTCTTTATTGATAGAAATCGACATTGAATTTCTCGTGCTCTCCATCTGCCCCCGTGCTGTACTGTTATTCATTTAAAATCTGGAAGATGTATTTAGTATGGCGCTTGAGTCTATTTCGACACTGTAGCCATCTGCCTGTAAACAGTATTAATAATAGAACATTATAAAAGTGCACATAAGAACGCTAACGTGTTACATCTAAAATCAAAAGGAGCTAGTTCACTAGAATGGAACGTCGTGTAGCCCAAGAAAAACAGCGAAATATTTGATACGAGAAACATTATTTTCTTATTTTTAAATCGTTGGATGTATTTTCTTTATTTAATTTGTACGGCAGAATGTTTTATCTGAATGGGTGCTAGAGCTACTAATCTTCCAGCATTTGTGATAGGGAGAAAGTAGGCAGCGTTCCACGTTTCGCTTGCAATTTTTGTTTAACCGTAGCTTAAGTACATCTAATGCGAATGGGATCCAGCTACTTTAGTATGTCTCTATTCTTAAAATAATTTGTTTGTAATTAAATCTTACCTCAGGTTTTGAATTGCACCTGTCACACACAAAATGAAAGGATATCTTTCCACGTCTAAGAAGACCATACTTGTAGCTTGTTAGACCTGTAAATAGAAACCTTTTCTTCCGATCATTCAGTTCATTCCATCGACGTTTTGTCATAAAATTTATTTTCAGAGACGTTGGATATACTGAAACACGAACAATATCCTGCAAGAAAGGGACACTAGATACATAAAGTTATTATTAAAAAAACAACAAATAAATTGTGTAATGGACGTTCACTTGCGGAATGATCGCAATATGATAAATAAATAAATAAATAAATAAATAAATAAACTTACCAGTATTTCCACAGGCTCTGCGTTGCCATAGGCCGCAAATATCGAAATCTATGGCTTGCTGACGATGGGTAACTGGTATTCTGCAATAAATGCATGAAGATATTGTTCGACCTATTGATTTACTAGATATTATAACAACTAGTACCAAGAAAAGGAAAGACTGTAATTTACAGAGCCACTTATAAATTTCCAAGCAAACAAGTGCACCAGCTTCTATACCAAGACATCTGTCGGACAATGCACTTGAAGAATCATAATTTTTATCCTAAAGTTCAATGCAATCCGCCTGATGTTTGAAGACATATAAACGACAACGTTCATTTGCCTTTGACGATAGAAAGGCCATTATCAATATTAGTCTTTTTGATTTTGATATGCTAAGGTCAAATGTTTTTTTTTAAATATGTCATTGTTTTTGTTATGAGTGAATGACAGAACATTTGTGCTAAATTATAATTTCCTTTTCATAAAAGCTTCCATGACTTACTCAAAACCCTGGCTGCAACTTAATTACCTTGATACCACATTTAGTAGATTATTTAACTATGAAGATCAAAGAAGCTACCTGGTTGTAATTAAGTCCAAATAACACTTGCTGGGAGAAAAAAATCACTCGTTGCACATGGTGTTATTTTGAAATTTTACATTTTTAAAAATAAATCTCTGACGTAACGGATAACATATATATATATATATATATATATATATATATATATATATATATATATATATATATATATATATATATATATATCATGTATCTTCACTCAGCCGTGCAGGGACAATTGTATACTGTAATGGTGATCAATTTCTATCAGAACGGAGGAGAGAGAAGGGGGGGGGGGGAGATTATGGGGTATGAAACGAAATGTCCATTGATGTGGGACGAAATGTCCTGGGCCGAAACGTCCATGGGGCGAAACGTACATGTACCAGGTGGGGCAAAATGTCCATTGAAGCGGGGCGAAATGTCCTGGGCCGAAACGTCCAGGTACTGAAAATTTTGACACTTACCTTAATCAAGGGTATAGATTGATGTACAGGTAGACACAAAATTAAAAAACAAAGTGATCGCTATGCCTAGCTTCCACCTTGGTGACTCAATTAAAAGCTGCATAAGTTTCAATACTGGCAGAATATGGGGGAAAAAAATGAGTTGTGAATGGCAATGCAATATAAGAAAGAATACCCTCTGCCAATATGACCATCCATTCAGAAGAATTAGTGACAATTTTCATTTTGGGCCAACTAGATGTAATATGAAATCTTTGGTGAAAACCTTAAGTCAATATGATAATCAATTCTGGAGAACTAGTGAAAACAAGATTGTTAAGATGGTCACTATGGTGGCCATATTGGATTTTAGATGAGCATTATTTTCAATCAGAGCCAACTAGACACCGAAAGTAGTCTGCTGGTGAAAATGACATGTTGATATGACTTTCCTTTTCCAAGTAGCGCTGTGCTTCTCAAGATGACTGACATGGTGGCCATGTTTTATGTCAGGTCATTACCAACTAGAAATTGTAATTATGGTGAAAATCCCATGTCAACACGACTTTCTATTTAGGAGGAGCAACAATAACAAGATTTTCATGATGGCTGCCATGTTGGCCATACTGGATGTCAGATTTTGGCACCAGTTTCATTTGGTACTCACTAGACAGACATTATAGGAAAGCTTCTGGTAAAACTCAACAATAATATGACTTTCCAGCCAGAAGGAGTAGCAATAAGCAATAATATTTTTCAACATGGTCTCTGTAGTGGTTGAATTAGATATCAGACTGGCACAATTTTACATTTATGACCCACTAGACATTACAACTCATCTCTGGTGAAAACCCCCTGGGGATATTTGCATTTTCATTCAGAAGGAGTAGTAAAAACAAGATTTTCAAAATGGCTGCAGTGATTGCCATAATGAATTTCAGATCAGCACCATTTTCATTTAGAACCAGCCTGACATCATAAGCAGTCTTTCAATGAAAACCCCATGTTAGTAATACCATCCATTTAGGTGTAGCATTAACAAGTTTTTTCAAGACTGCAGCTGTGGTGTTCATATTGGAAGACTGAGCAAAACCATTTTCATTTAGGACCAACAAGATATCATATGAAGTCTTCTGGTGAAAACCACATATCAATATGACTTTCCATTCATGAGGAATAGGCATATAAAACAAATGTCCTTTGACCGTGACCTTATTACAGTACTAAACAGGATGTAGGTATATGAGGACATGGGAAACACTGCATACCCCTTCCACTTCATGGTCACAAAAAAAGATGGCAGGACATTCATATTTTACAAGACAAGACAGTATTTATGTTGACTGAAAAGAATACAATGCAATGTATCTGCAGACTTTATTATCTTTAATTGTTTTATTTAATAAATATATTATTTTCAGTTTGGATAACTCAGTAGTGATCAGTGTTGGAAGCTACAGAATGACCACAGTAAAATAGTGTACAGAAGATAAAGCTTGTGTCACCACATATCCAAAATATCACAGTTCTCTATGAAAATACATATATCACAACTGCAAATACAGTTGGTTAAATGAAAAATATTTCTTGTGCATATTCTAGAAAAGTGTTAAAAATGATCTCAAAATATAGCAATAGAGTTAAAACAAATACAGCAAGATTTTTTATACAGTTTATAAAACAGAGGAAGGCTAATGAAATGCCATTGCAATTACAGGCTTTTGGAAACTTTGTTCTTACTGAAAGCAATTTAAATTAGTCCTTCTTTGATCGCTTGCAATCACAAACCCAACAGCTTTTCCTCCCAATCACAAATCCCCACTTTTCCCCTACGACTGGACAGTTATGCAGATGCTAGAACCAAAATTCCATTAGATACATGATATGCCTTCCCGCTGTGACTCCAAATTCAAGGTTTGGTAAAGAACATACCTGAATATTTTGTGCTTATCAAGCCCATTTATATACAGCACCAGAGCAAATAGTTTGGATCTTTTACAGCCCTGTCTTTTACTATCTTTTAAGTTTTCCAAAATTAAAATATTTCAATGTTAAAATTAAAGGCATCAAAAATCTTGAGATTTCCCACCTATGATGACATACTTTGAATATGCCTGTTCTTTTACACTTGTAGCCCCAACCCACTCCCTCTATAGGGCCTCTGGGGTGAAAAAGGCTAAAAATCACATTAGACATTATACATCTCAAGTCATGCAAAAAAATAGTAATATGAAAGTCTTCCTAAATAGAAGACCTTGTATTAAGAATGCTCTGAAGATTGGAAGATTGGGGCAGGGGTGGGGGTGAGTGTGGTGGGAGAATGTGGTTTCGCTCAAATCTGGAAAGAATTTAATACAAAAATACATCTCATCATTACAGAGTCTAAAATACTAGAAAAATTATTTCAGTTACATTGACAAAGATCTCAAAAACATTCAATTTCATGCCCATGACAATCTGGTTATGCAATATCATGTTCTTTTTATATTCTAACCCCTGCCCTCGGGTTCCAGAGGTAACTGATATGATTAACATCAATTCAATGTGTAAATATTTCAAATCCCTGAATTGACATCCATAATAGCATATCTTGATGATGTCCCATGTCTAGGCCCCATTTTTGGACCCTCTGAGCCCAGGCTCCTGATGCCAGCTGTGAAAAACACATCACATTCATGATTTATTTTGAGTAATGTTGGAACTGTACCAAAATGAAAAACATGATAACAGAGAAGAAAGAATATTCCATGTCTTTTGCACCTTTATACTGTGTCATGGCGCCAGAGCTGAACAGAAATATGGAAATGTTACAGTAAATATACATCCTGCAACAAAAGTCACCTGACAAGATTCAATACTTTATCATGAATGGGATTGTTTAAAAAAGAGAACTTCATGGATAGATGTACTGCCATACAAACATAAAGACATACACAGTTAAATGAGATGAAACTAATTCTTTTTCCTATCCAATAGCAAATTTAATAAAAGAAAATCATCATTTTCATGGTGGAATGCTAAAGTGATCAATATATACAATCACTCTTGGACTGACATAAAAGATAGATTTCAGTCAATTTGAGTTTGATATATAGTTGATGGTAAATAACCGAATACCAATTTCTTAAGCAACAATCATGCTTTTATAACCTTTGTTCTAGCAATAAGCATAGCATACCTAAATAAAATCAGTTATACAATGTACTCACAAAGTAATAAAAAAGCTAGCCTTGGTAGGACTGTACCATGTTTCTAATTGTCTGGAAGAAAAGCCATGATTATGGATCACAACCATGTAGGACAAATCTATAATAAGTAAAGGGATGTTCCAGGTGCATTGCAGGAAGTGAGGTGTTTTGGTTTTGCCACCTACTGGCCCAGCCCCTGCCACGAGAAGTAACTAGCCCAAAATGGACACCATATTTATACTGAAATCCATGGAAAATCTCTGTACTGCCAAAATCATTTCAATGATCTGAATTATTCTAGTCATGGATTGGATATCTCATAACAAACATTAGAAAACACAAAAAATTAAAGTTCTTATCAAAAGTTCTAGTCACAAATAATATCTCTAATACATATCAATATATCGGAAAACACTATAGTTAAAGGCCATATCCAAACTGACATTTCCAGTTTCTATACAAGGAGAAGAAAAAACACCCAGTAGCTCTTGTTATAGATACTATTATTCTTCACACACAATGATAATAATAATTTTTTCAAAGATTCCTGAGACTAAATTCAAAACATGTACAACAAAATCCTTCAACCTTATCACCATTACCTGAATAGTGTTCTACAATAAAACAAACATGTTCCAGCTCTTATTATGCCATTTATCCAACACCTGCCCACACCCTCTACACTCAACACCTATCCTTAACCAATATGTTAAACTCATGTTGAGTCCTAAGAAAAACTACATATGCATGCATACTCAGACCTTTCCCCACACCGTCCACACTCAACACCTATCCTTAACCAATATGTTAAACTCATATTGAGTCCTAAGAAAAACTACATATGCATGCATACTCAGATCTTTCCCCCACACCTTCTGCACTCAACACCTATCCTTAAACAATAAGCTGAACTCATGTTGAGTCCTAAGAAAAACTACATATGCATGCATATCGAGACCTTTCCCCCGACCTTTGTGTTTTTAGGTTAAACAGTGTACTGGAGCACTTTTGGAATACAATAGCTAAACAAGGCAGCTCCTTCAGGCAGGTGTGTGGGGTGGGTGGGCAGGAGGGATAAATTTTGTAAAATATTTGGTTTGCAAAAGATTGTGATAGCCATATTCACCGGAATCAATCGGATTCTTACAACTTTAATATGGGTGGCATATGCACTACAGTACAAATGTCTATAAACACACACAGATAAGCTGATCAAATACTGTATTTATTCAGAGACAGAGGAACTGGATCAAATATCACATTTATTAATTGATAGACAAGCTGGATCAAATACTCTATTTATTCAAAGATAATCGAGCTGGATCAAATAACACATTTATTCCAAGATAGATGAGCTGGATCAAACATTGATAGATGAGCTGGATCAAATACCACATTTATTCAAAGACAGATGAGCTGGATCCAATACTGAATTTATTCAAAGACAGAGGAGCTGGCTCAAATACTAAATTTATTCCAAGACAGACGAGCTGGATCAAATAACACATTTATTCCAAGACAGATGAGCTGGATCAAATACCATATTTATTAATTGACAGAGGAGTTGGATCAAATACCTTATTAATTAATTTACAGAGTTGGATCAAATACTGATAGATGAGCTGGATCAAATACTATATTTATTTCAAAGACTGGACAATATTTAACGACAAACCCATATGTTTGACAGATTTTAGGCAAATTTTACCTAGAAAAAAGAACTTAGACCAGTGATAAGCTCACCTAGCATTGCATCTGATTTAAGAGTCAGGCCCAAAGGACCTATCGGGAAACAAATACTGTACCTCTGTCAAAAGTTAATTCTGCTACATTTACCAATACATAAGGTACATCCAACTGTAAAATAGATGAAGTCTGTCTTGGCTACATTATGTAATTACTGATCTGTGTCTCAGCTGACTAATTATCTACTGTCACATTATGTAATGACTGATCTGGTTCTTGGCTAACTCTAATTTTCTATTAGCACTTGATGTAATGATAGATCTGGGTCTAGGCTGTTAGCATTTTGGAGGGTGTTATACATATTTCTATACAGTAAATCATAGAAACCATATTTTTTTTCTAGTAAAATATGTTTCTTTGCACAAACTTACCCAAAAATAATACCTTAGGAAAACTACTAGTACCTCACAAATCCAGCCCTCCCACATAGAACTTTTAGCTAAAATGAGCTTAAAGTTATCTTCCCACCTAGATGGCAGTCAGGCAGTGATCTCCCCTTGATATAAGGATTTGCTGCAAAACCCATGAATATCAGTTACTAATGGAGCACAAGGCACACTCTCTAAATGGAGGTAGCTGCAGGGAGGCTAGGCGGGTGTATGTGTATTATGATTGGGTAAGTATTCATGAAGAAACATATTTTACTATAAAAAATTAGTTCCTTCTTTAAAAATATGTTACCCAATCATAATACCTTAGGAGAATAGGTAAGGGGTGGAGGGAGGTACATCCCTTACCCTGAAGATATGATCTCTAGTCCCCTAAAGTATGTGAGACAGCTGTTGTGGAGCAGCTTTAAAAAGGGAAAATTCTCCCTCCAGCAAATCCAGCGAAGACATGAAGCAGCGTTTTATGAAGCTGTTGAACAACCTAGAAAGGCAACCTGTTGTGCCACAGCTATAGGTCCCATCAGATAGAGTTGAGCCCTTTTGGATGAAAGATTGCTGAGGTAAAAATTATGGAAGGTGGACTCGGGCCTCCATCCCATAGCATGGATAACATCAGTTAGAGAACAGTTCCATTCAAAAACAATGCTTCTGGCAAATGCTCTAACCCTGTGAGTCAAAATAAATAACAAGTTTAACCGAGTTGGAGATATTTCTTGATATGCTGAGCAAATAACCCAGCTAATCCAGGATGAACTGGTCTGTGTGTTTATATCATCCTGTCCCAGAGGTAAAAATAGGCGTGATCTCCCTTGACACAATGGCTCAGTCTTTTTATGATACCACTCAAGGCCTGTACTGGATCCTGCAGGTGGCTTTGAGTGGAAGTGTCCAGAGTAGACAATCATTTCAGTACCAAGGTCTGGTTACCCATGGAAGGAAGCCAGCTCTTGGCAATGAAAGACTCCATCATAAGTGAAACTGACCTATCTTGTCAGAACTACATGTATATTCAGGTCCCCTGGGCATGTATTCACTGATTCTGCTTGCCATTGCTAATGTGGTTTTAAATAGTCTTTTGTTCAATCAGGTTAGTACCCATGATGGTTCCACTTTGGGCACAGAGCCAACATTTTTCACTGTGTATAATCAAAGTTGGAGAGAAGGTAGCATAAGTCTATGGTTTGTCCGATATCCTCTCTTCCATAATGATGAAAGGTATCAGCAACTGTGGAGCAGTAACCTTTTGATTGTGTCTAGTGTTAACTTCTTTATGTAGAAGAGCCAGGGGAGGAAATGAGCTATTTCAAGTATAGATGTCTGTAATGATATGTGTTCTTGATGCCTGTAATGATATGTGTTCTTGATGCCTGTAATGATATGTGTTCTTGATGCCTGTAATGATATGTGTTCTTGTGTATATCACTGTGTAAAGAATTTCCATTTGCTATTGTACGCTTTCAGAGTGGAGTGACTTCTTGTTTGAGTGATTCTCTCCAAAACTGGTTGAGAGACCTGTTTATTTCTGAAGGCCTGCTTAATATTATCCAGATGTGCTGGTTCAGTAGGTCTGGGTTGGGTGTGAAACATCTGCTGTCGTTGTTTGAGTAGATGAGGGAAATTCTCTAGAAAGCAAAGAAATTCCCATACAAAGAGAGATTCCTTCTTGAGTAACAAAGCCACCATGGTCCTGATCTTCAGTGCCCATTCCCAAGGGAGACATTGTGTACCTGTGTAATGAATTCCATACCCAGATGAACAAATTGTTCAGATGGTACAAGGTTGGATTTGTCATTCATGACAAGGAAACCCAGACTGTAAGCATTGTGACTGACATCACTGCCTTGGAGATGGAAATGAGCCATAACACAAGGAGCATGAATGAATTGACTGAGGGCGCTTAATACAAAAATAAAATCCAGAAGAATTTATTATTTCAAACAATTTCTACTGCCATTTCCATAATTGGCCATTAATTTCTTGCTGCAAGGTGGTGGCTTGGAATGGGTCTGTTGGAATGTTAGTAGCAGATGGGACTCAGACAGGTGTTTTGAAAGTGATGCAGAGTCCCTCAAAACCACTTGTCAGGTCCAATGATCATTGCGGCAAATCTTGTCATATTCAACAGCAAAGAAATAAAGCCTTCCTTCTACCAGGATATGTGAGAAGGGCAGTGTGGAGACTATGTCATTTTTTGAGAGATGGAGACGGTCGTGTAAAGAACTCTGACATAAGCAATCGCTACTTCTCTGTCTTTGTCCACTTTTGGTTCTTGTGAGAACTTTGGTTTTTGATGTGAGGAACTACAATAGGAGGTCTGTGTTCAAGTTGTGTCCCTTGGCTCCTTTGTTGGTTTCCCCAAAATGTCCCTCCATTGTTATTTCTGTTGAGGGGCTGCAAAATTAGTCTCCTGAGTGGTATTTTTGTGTACTTCATTGATCTCGCCTTTAAAAAGTAGATTAGAAGATAATGGTTGTGGTTGTAGCTTGGCCTTACGATGGCCCTTAAAGAAGGTGGAGAGCAGCAGATCTCATTCCACCAATTGTAAATCTGCAGCTGCTGTGATGGCATTGGCTAAAGCATGTGGAGCAGCTCTGTTCAAGACCTGGGCCATTCTGGTGACCAGCTCCCATGCATGTGCCACGAAATTCGGAGTAAGAGGTGACAAGTTCTGTTCCACCTGTTGGAAGAGAGCCATCAATATCCAGTCCAACATAGAATCCACAGCTACTACATTGCAGACCAATTGTTGAGTGTCCTTGAAAGATATGCAATCCATACAAATAAAGTATGGTTTTATCATCCCCAAAGGTGCTATGTCCCAGTCAACTGTTGGGGTTTCCAAATGAAAGGCTGGTGTTTGGCAATAGAACAGCCGATGAAAACTCTATGGAAGGTGTTATGTTAGAACAAGGGACAGTTGATGCTGCTGATGACCCGGTCTCTTGCAACTAATGATTTTAAACAGTTCAAAATGTTTGTGAAACTGGCAAGTCGAAACAGAAATAGGCCATGTTAGAAGGGAGGATGTCATCAGAGTCATAATGGTGGGATGGGATATGAGAGGTCTGATCCACCTGACTGGTCCATCTACCAGTGGAGCAAAAGGATACTTTGTTTTGTTTGTTCACTCAGTTTATCATCAAGAGCTGTAGAGTAGAACCCTGAGGAGACAAGGCCTAAAGGTATCACCAGCAACAAGGAGTCCTGTGGTGACATAGGGGCCAGGGCTGTCTCTGATCATGAAGAGTGCCAGCATTTTGTAACTGTGATTTTGCAACTGGAAAATCCTTTGTTGATTTGTCTCCCTTGTGTGCAAGGTCTCTCATGGTGAAAGCGAGCTTCTTGGCATGGGCAAAAGTAGTAACTGAGATATTCACGGATTTTGCAGCCAATCCCAATATCAAGAGGAGATCACTCTGCCCAACTGCCACCTAGGTGGGCAGATAATTTTTAGCTCTTTTTAGCTAAAAGTTCTATCTTGGCGGGCTGGATTTGTCAGACAGCAGTAGACCAGCTATCTGTATTACTACAGACATGCCATAACAAGCAAAACTTCCAAGTATTTCTCAAGGATTAAAATTTAAGATAAAAAATAACATTCCTTATTGGCTTCAAAATGAATTCAACAGAAATTCTCCACAAGTCCTTCACAATTTACTTGTATATCATGTGCATTTGTTAGAATTGGCACACCTTGTGCATTTGTTAGAATTGGCACACCTTGTGCATTTGTTAGAATCAGCACACCTTGTGTATTTGTTAGAATCAGCACACCTTGTGCATTTGTTAGAATCAGCACACCTTGTGCATTTGTTAGAATCAGCACACCTTGTGCATTTGTTAGAATCAGCACACCTTGTGCATTTGTTAGAATCAGCACACCTTGTGCATTTGTTAGAATGGCACACCTTGTGCATTTGTTAGAATTGGCACACCTTGTGCATTTGTTAGAATCAGCACACCTTGTGCATTTGTTAGAATTGGCACACCTTGTGCATTTGTTAGAATTGGCACACCTTGTGCATTTGTTAGAATTGGCACACCTTGTGCATTTGTTAGAATCAGCACACCTTGTGCATTTGTTAGAATTGGCACACCTTGTGCATTTGTTAGAATCAGCACACCTTGTGCATTTGTTAGAATCAGCACACCTTGTGCATTTGTTAGAATTGGCACACCTTGTGCATTTGTTAGAATTGGCACACCTTGTGCATTTGTTAAGAAAACTTTACCTTATGCACTTGTTAAAAAAGGCATACTTTTTTGCATTTGTTATTTGCATGATGGGAAATTATTTTTTTTCTCCAATATGTATGAATGTTTCCTTAAGAAAATTAAGTACATCCAATCAGCTTCACAAATAAAAACCAATATCTGAACAGACACCTCAATAACCTCTGAATGAGAAGAATATCAGAGGTAGTATCAAAATGTACATTCTGACAAATATAAACTCATTCCCTTTCTTGCAGTGAACCATACATACATCTGAGCAAACTGAAACTGGCAATATCAGTGCTATTCTTATTAAAGATAGGACAGATTTGTAATGGCAGACTCCTTCCTTGCTATAAAAATATGTAATGGCAGACTCCTTCCCTAATATAAAAATATGTGGCAGACACCTTCCCTAATGTGAAAATATGTAATAGCTGACTCCTTCCCCAACTGGAATAATGGCTGACTCCTTCCCTAATGTTAATAATAGCAGATTCCTTAATATGAATAGCCAACCCTTCCCTAATGTGAATAATAGCCAACTCCTCCCCTAATGTGATTAATAGCAAAATCCTTCCCTAATGTGAATAATAGTAGACTCCTTCCTTAATGTGAATAATAGCAGACTCCTTCCCAAATGTGAATAATAGCTGACTCCTTCCCTAATGTTAATAATAACAGATTCCTTAATAGCCAAATCCTTCCCTAATGTGAATAATAGCCAACTCCTTCCCTAATGTGATTAATAGCAAAATTCTTCCCTAATGTGAATAATAGCAGATTCCTTCCCTAATGTGAATAATAGCAAAATCCTTCCCTAATGTGAATAATAGCAAAATCCTTCCCTAATGTGAATAATAGCAAAATCCTTCCCTAATGTGATTAATAGCAAAATCCTTCCCTAATGTGAATAATAGCAGATTCCTTCCCTAATGTGAATAATAGCAACATCCTTCCCTAATGTGAATAATAGCAAAATCCTTTCCTAATGTGAATAATGGCAGATTCCTTTCCTAAAGTAAAAATATGCTCATCAAACCACGATTGTTAACTACCTAACAGAATGACAAACAATTTAAAAAAATACTGATATATACATATACATATATATATATATATATATATATATATATATATATATATATACACATTAAATCGACAAAATGTAAAGCTTTCAAGTATATATTGCACCCGATCAACAAGCTTATTACTTTGCTAAGGTATATATTTGATACAGAAACTCTATACATAGTGTGCTAGTATAAATGATGTCGTTTTTGGAGGTTATCATACATAGTGTATCAGTATAAATGATGTCATTTTTTGAGGTTATCATAGTGTATCAGTATGAATGACATCATTTTTGGAGGTTATCATATGTAGTGTTTAAGTATGAATGATGCAATTTTTGGAGGTTATAATATATAGTGTTTCAGTATGAATGATGTGATTTTTGGAGGTATAGTGTAATAGTATGAATGATGTGATTTTTGGAGGTCTTATATATAGTGTAATAGTATGAATGATATTATTTTTGGAGGTCTTATATATAGTGTAACAATATGAATGATGTGATTTTTGGAGGTCTTATATATAGTGTAATAGTAAAAATGATGTGATTTTTGGAGGCCCTATATATAGTGTAATAGTACAAATCGTGACTTTTGGAGGTATTATATATAGTGTAATAGTATGAATGATGTGATTTTTGGAGGTCTTACATACAGTGTAATAGTATGAATCGTGACATTTGGAGGTATCATATACAGTGCAATAGTATGAATGATGTGATATTTGGCAGTATCATATATAGTCATACTTCATTCTCTTAAGCAGTCACCACTAGGAAGTGAGCACAGTGGATTCTCAGAACAGGTGGTTACTTAACTGACTTTTATTACAAAAATAATTTATTTCTACAGGACTTGAGAAAGCTACTTTTCAGAAAGTGGCTGCTAGATGAAGGCAACCTTTAAAGCAGGTCTGATTTTATGTGATGAAATTATGAATGGCTCATTAAGTTAGAGATTAGTAAAATAGTTTGGAAGTATACATATCACATGTCTATTAAAGCTCATTATCTCCTTTCAGCTTGAATGAATGGCCTGAATTTGATACACTGTAGCCAGTTATTACATAATAAACAATCGCATTACATACTTAACTAAGTCATTACATGCTAAACATTGTCTTCAAAAAAGGTACACATCATATGGCCACAGATACTCTCTGTTGACTTCAATTTTGAAAGACAGCCTTGATTTTGGTGACACACTTGTCAGCTGCATGCTGTGCCTCCTTGCTAGCCTGTGTGAAGCTAAGAAAGCCATGGGGCAAGTCGACAACTTGTAGATCTACCATCTTCCCCAGATTTCTAAGCTTCTTGGCAAATGTAATGGAATCATCCAAAAGAGGATCAAAATGACAAGCCTGAAATGGAAATCGTGACATTTTATGAATTTAATACATCAAAATGGCAAGCCTGAAATGGAAATAGTTACATTTTATGGACTTACAACATAAATTAATGTGTGATAATATTCAGTGACACATTAAGGTTATATATGATGTTACCAAATATACTTGTCAAAACATCTAACCAGTCACCCTCCTGTAATATTAGTTCTCCTTATTTCTTGGTACCCTTGTTAAGGTATTAACCATTTATGATTGCTTGCAGAATAGCTATAGTCGCCAATCTCAAAAAATCAATCATAATGGAAATGCATGACTGAACTGTCTTGTTCTTACTGAAATCCATAACTGAGCCGTCAAATAACATCATATATATATATATATATATATATATATATATATATATATATATATATATATATATATATATATAATAAAAGTGACAATCTCCACAGACTTCTAAAACTCTACTGCTGCATTTTATTAATCCATTTATAGATTTATTTTGAGAAAATGTTCTACTGAAAATGGCTAAAATACTTTGATCAAATTGGCTACAATAGGAACTTTTTTCTCCTTCAAATGAACCTTTCATACAAAGTACAGTATAAATTTTGTGATAAACTTGGAGAATCACTGCACCAATGCAAAAGCTGCCTGGATAGGGCTGTCCCATTTAAATGTACACGGTAGCCAGGAAAGAAAGTGTTTATGCAAAACTAAATGCCAGGGTACTCTGATTACTCAAAGGGTTTATATGACAATGATGCAAAATTCTAAAATGTATCTATGGGTGACTACTCCATGCTGATAGTCCCTTTCCTAGGACCCAAGTATATTTTCCTGGAACTGCCCTTACATGGTCGCTTTTGCATTCCTTCAGTCTTGGGTTAGATCTAAAGTTCTAAGGTATGAAAGGTATCTGATCTCATACCCAAGATCAATGTCAGGATTCTCGGGGTTTTTTCCAACATTTAAACCATACAATCTGAACATCTGAGCTGTGACAGCATGTGCAAGCTATTTCATTATTTTTGCAATTGCAGACAAATAAATACCCTTGTTAAAATTTGCAAGAGTTGCTCACCACAATGAATGTCTTGGGAAGACCTTGCAAGAGATCATCAGGAGCAAGTATGGGAGACATGAAGGGGTTTTTTGCAATTGGAAGACGTTGAAAAAGCTTGATTGGACTTTGGACAATCTGCCGTTCTGTGGGGAAAGACTTTGGGTAGAACTTCTTTGGCTGCAGCTCAGGGGTTGAAGTTGCTCTTGGAAGTACTGTTTGGCGTCCATCAGAAAAACTAAACTTAAGTCCTTCAGAAGAATTTTTATCTATCTGCTGATCTTGTTTATCAAGATTTGATGCTTTGGAAGAATGTAGTGGCAAGTCAGTCGGTGAAGAAAATAGTGGCATATTCCTCTGTGAAAAATTGATACCACTTTGTTCTGGCATGTTGCTTTGGTCAATGGATTTTTGGAACTGCTGGCCTCCATCATCTGGACTAAGGTCAAATATTTCTGTAATGGAATCATTGTCTACCTGTATGTCTTCATTACAGGTATATGTAAAGCTAAAGTTAGGTTCTTTTTCCTGACTGTTCTCCATGTCATCATGGATGCCACTATCAGAGGTATCTGATGAAGTCATCTGCCTTGTAAGTTCTATTTTTTGTGTATCACTAATACATATCTCTTTACCAACCAAGACGGAACCAGTCCGACAAAACAAATCTTTTTCGTTCATCTGACTTATATGTCCTGCCATAGAAGGAACTTCTGAGTCATAACATTTCACATGTATTGACTGAGAAGACTGAGTCACCTGCCCTTCAACATCTGGACCACTGTCCCGATCCTGTTCTACACATGACCCACACTGGACTTCCAAGTTAAATTCTGGACTTGTAAATGGCATCTTAACGGAGGCACTGCTTTCTGTACTATATGTCATGTTATTACAGCCGGACGTATTATCCTCTGACTCATGTACTTTGGTTGTCACACTGACACTTGCATCCATCACTTCTGCCTCTGTAGCATTGCCTGACAAACTTAAGTCCTCAACAGTCTGTATCCCTTTTGGCATGGAACTGCCGTCTTCCATGGAGCTGGTCAAATCTGAGCAATCTGTGCTTCGTGATGAGTTGAATAAAGGAGAGGGATTTTCCATATCTTTGAGGTCCTTTGTCTTATCAGGACATTTTTTGCGTTTCTTGAAGCCTCCTATACGTTTCAATCTGGCATGAACTTCTGGAGATATTTCACTAGAATCTTCTTTCACAGATGCTGCATGGAAAATATCATTATCCTTATTCTCTTGTGATGGTTCTTCCTGAGTTACCTCCTCCTGACTTATCATATCCCAGCTCTCTTCATGTGGGGGACTGTAAGGCACTGGTTTGGTGAGGGCACTGGAGAACTCGGTAGCAATGCCAGAATATGCTGAAAAATAAAGACCAATGTTAACGTACTTTAAGAGAAACTGAATACGTTTTGTATTATAACTTCTCTGCAATGCTCAGAACAGTGAAGTCTGTGGATTTTCACACTGAATGAAAATGGGGGGGGGTCTATATGACTAAAACAGATGGATTAAAGTCAGACCAATTTTCTTTGCTAACCTTTTTTTTGCTACACTTTCTCCATTCTTCTCTCAAGAGAACAACAATGTACCATATATTCTATGATGACCTTCGTGTTTGCTTTTGCAGTGGGTAGCTTCCTGTGAGATGATATCTTCTGATCCCTGAACAAATCTCACAGCTTCATGTCAGACAGTGTCTTCTAAGCCCTGAACAAACATTACAGCTTCCTGTGTTGTGGTCTTCCAAAACCTGAACAAATCTCACAGCTTCATGTGAGAAGGTATCTTCTAAACCATGAACAAATCTCACAGCTTTATGTGAGATGATGTCTTCTAAACCGTTAAAATCTCACAAATTCATGAAAGATGACATCTTTATACCCTGAACAAATCTTGCAGCTTTATGTGAGACAGTGTCTTCTAAATCCTTAACAAATCTCACTGCTTCATGTGAGATGGTGACCTCTAAATCTGGAACAAGTCTCACAGCTTCATGTCAGATGGTGTCTTCAAAACCCTGAATAAATTTTACAGCTTCATGTGAGACCATCTCTTCTAATCCAGGATCAAAACTCAGCAACATGTGAGACAGTGTCTTCTAAACCCTGAGCAAATCTCAGCAACAAATCTGAGAGCTACCTACAGTGCAGCATAAACTGATCATGACTGAACAGAAAATCATCAAAACCTTTTATCTCACTCTGGCGTAAAAACCTTTCTTTAATTCAAAAATGACATAAATTTCTCTTCTGATACAAAAACTGGTTCAGCATGATCGTTGAATTATTGTTCTACAATTCATTACCAGCTGTAATTCCATCTACCTGCAAATGAAAAACAAACCATAAATTCATCTGGTCAGATTTTACAAGAAAGGATATCAGAACACGAAAAATATGGTTCTATTTGTTGCAAAGTCTGCATTATGCATGCATAATTTCTTTATTAAATAGTTTTCTTAAATACAACATTTCTGTTTTCTAAAATAAACACTTAGGAGTTAATATTACATGTTTAATTGTCAATGACTGACCATCATTCAATTTGTTAACTGTTTCATATTTTTTATTACTTATATAAGAACTTTCTAACTCTGACTATAAAAGCTAATTATCCTAATATAAGTAATGTTTCCAGAAGTCTTATATTTATCATCTTAGGTAAAGTATAAAAATACTTTGGAACACATGTTTCTCCCTTAGAGAAATTTCTGGTCAGTGTATATGAAACTTCTGTTATAAATATGATATTAACTAGCGAACTACTGAAGTTCAAATCTGAGATATTGTTTCATTTTGAAGATTATATGTTCATCAATCATTCTTTGCTCACTTTAATTACATATATTACCTATAATTATTATTATTCAATAGTTATCAGTATAACAGTGTTGTATGTAGCATCTACTTTAAGGAAAACTATCATAACAAAATGAACATAAGGAAACTCTTCAAAAAGCAAAACTCATTATGTGATATCAAAATACTCAAAAGGAAATCAAATATACTTACTTTATGTTGAAAAGCCAGCACTAAAAGCCTGTACATTTATTGATAAGCTTTTAGCTTCTTAAAACAAACAATGAACTGAGAAATAAGGCTTGCATGAAAAGTTGATTCCTCCATTAAGGCATATATTGTGTGACAACAGCTACAGGCAAATAAAAACAATAATAATAATGTACCATCCAGTACAGTGCTAATAATCTAAACAATCCTCACTGTGCACAAATTAGTTCTTTAACAGACCTCTGTACAATCTAATTTGTCCAGTCAAACCAATGAAAAAGGACAACTTATGGCACTAGCTAACAGTGTTCTTAATAGACAGCTGGTCTTTATATACAAGTTATTTGTTGTTGTTGTTTTAAGTTTAATGCCATTTTTCAGTGCATGATAGGCTATACATGGCAGCCAGTACAAATGGTGGAGGAGGAACCAGGAAAACTCAGGTAAGAACCTCTGACCCATGGGAAGTTATTGGCAAGCTTTAAAACATACATACACTGGTTGAGTCAGAGACTCGAACCCATGCAAACAGAGGTGAGATGACATTGATCAGTAAAGGTGAGCAATTTAGACCACTTGGCCACCAGGGGCCTACAAGTAATTTTGAAAGATGGAATAAATATATAGACAGGAAAAGAAAACTGCAAGAACAAAGAAAATGCAAAAGACAAAATGTGAATACATTGAAAAATAGGAAGATTAGAACCCAAAGATTTTTCCTAATTGACAGCTGGTCTTAGTATATTTTTCATTAGGGATCATTGAAAGACTGACTGAAGAATAAGTAAAACGGTTGAGAAAACTGAAAGAATTAATAAAGGAAAAGTAAAAGAAAAATATACCAAAATGATGAAATGTAGTTAGATAGATTTGAGTCACTGAGACACCTCACATGACAGAAATAGTAGCCAATGCTCTCCATATGACAGAGTATCATTGTACTCAGCAATCAGTGGCTACATATGACAGCCTATCATTGTTCTCAGCAGTCAGTGGCTACACATGGCAGCTTATCATTGTGCTCAGCATTCAATGACTACATATGACAGCCTATCACTGTCCTCAGCAGTCAGTGGCTACACAGGACAGTCTATCATTGCACTCAACAGTCAGTGGCTACATATGACAGCCTATCACTAACTTAGCAGTCAGTGACTACACATGACAGCCTATCATTGTTCTCAGCAGTCAGTGGCTACCTATGACAGCCTATCATTGTACTCAGCAGTCAGTGGTTACACAGGACAGCCTATCACTACTCAGCAATCAGTGGCTCCATATGACAGCCTATCACTGTACTCAGCTGTCAGTGGCTACACAGGACATCCTATCATTGCACTCAGCAGTCAGTGGCTACATATGACAGCCTATCACTGTACTCAGCAGCCAGTGGCTACATATGATAACCTATCACTGTACTCAGCAGTCTGTGGCTACATATGACAGCATATCACTGTACTCAGCACTCAATGGCTAATTATGACAGCCTATCACTGTACTGTACTCAGCAGTCAATGGCTACACAGGACAATAGTAGCTATATGCTATGCAGAAAAATTGGTGGGGAACAAAAAGCAATCATTATTATGGACAGGGGGTTGCTGTGTGGTCACTACATCGGGTTTGACTGCATATGATACTTCACAAAACGATGTACATCATTACAGTCTTGAGGAAAACTACTGAACTTAAAATATGTCAATACTGTGGAGGTAAAATAACTATGATAATAGTTCAAAAAAATCACTTATCTTCTTTATTCATTTTGTTTTCTTGACAGTGTATCATAAAACTGAACTGAAGTACATTTCGGTTTTTCTGTGAAAAGTCCATGTTAGAAACTGAATAGGCCAAGCATGTGTGAATTGCCAAATGATAATGTTTAATGTCACTCAGATGATTGATACATGTTTTGTTGTAAAGTTCCTCATGATTCTTAACCTTTTAGAAATGGTCTGTTAAAGATAAACTTAAATCATTTACTGTAAAATCACACAATTCTAACAAACACAAACTTTTCATGAATTTCTGTGGAGAAACAAACATTTTCAAAAACTATCAGTGCATGATATTAAGCTGGGCTTGAAATTAATGAAAATCTACTATTTGATGGTTAGTGATTTTGCTGATGAAATTATTGTTAATTCACTATTCTGTGGTTAGTGATTTTGCTGATGAAATTATTGCTAATCCACTATTCTGTGGTTAGTGATTTTGCTAATGAAATTAATGCTAATCCACTATCATGTGGTTAGTGATTTTGCTAATGAAATTAATGCTAATCCACTATCATGTGGTTAGTGATTTTGCTAATGAAATTAATACTAATCCACTATCATATGGTTAGTGATTTTGCTAATGAAATTAATGCTAATCCACTATTCTGTGGTTAGTGATTTTGCTGATGAAATTAACACTAATCCACTATCATGTGGTTAGTGATTTTGCTAATGAAATTAATGCTAATCCACTATCATGTGGTTAGTGATTTTGCTAATGAAATTAATGCTAATCCACTATCATGTGGTTAGTGATTTTGCTAATGAAATTAATGCTAATCCACTATCATGTGGTTAGTGATTTTGCTAATGAAATTAATGCTAATCCACTATCATGTGGTTAGTGATTTTGCCAATGAAATTAATGCTAATCCACTATCATGTGGTTAGTGATTTTGCTGATGAAATTAATGCTAATCCACTATCATATGGTTAGTGATTTTGCTGATGAAATTAATGCTAATCCACTATCATGTGGTTAGTGATTTTGCTGATGAAATCAATGCTAATCCATTATCACGTGGCTAGTGATTTTGCTGATGAAATTAATGCTAATCCACTATCATGTGGTTAGTGATTTTGCTAATGAAATTAATGCTAATCCACTATCACGTGGTTAGTGATTTTGCCAATGAAACTGAAATAAATGCTAATCTGCTATTGTCATATAACTGGTGGAGGACAAACCTGGGAAAACCCTGGTAAGAACCACCAACCTATTACTGGCAAGCCTTCTCACATGCACACATTGGCCAAGCCCAAGACACAAACCCATATAGATAGAGGTGAGATGGCAGTGATTGGTAAAGGAGAGTGAGAGTGCTTTAGACCACTTGGCCCCCACCCCACCTGTGTACTGCACACAAGCATTGATTTCATTACAGATTAATGCAAAAGTTGTAGGTCTCAGACTAGTGTTTACCATTCAGAAATGTTCATGTTTGCTGACTCAAGAAATAATTCAGAATATTACTAATGTGTTTTAATATTTATATCAGTCTTGATAAACAATGAATGCCTTGTGCTGCAACAATTGCAAACATGTGGAAATGCATGGGGTACTTCATTGATGAGTCTTGTTTGTTGAATCAGAAATGGAACTGGCTTAAGTTGGATTTGTCAGGATCAGTAAAAAATTTATTCTGGTGATTCTGTGGTTTAGTGAAAACAAACTCTTAATTTCAAGCCCTGTATTAGTTATATGATACAATACAGATAATCAGTTAAAAGCAAAATTACCATTTTACAGATGTGCTGAATTTGACAAATTCATGAAAAAGTTGTGTAACATTCTAGTGTTTGAGAATCTGAGGATAATAATGGCAGTCGATGTTGCAAAATGGGTTTTACTGGTGACATCTGATCATTTCCATTAAATTAACTGGTATTTGCAGAAGTAAAACCACCATTAACATTCTGATATGCTCAAACACAAGACTGCTATTCACATTCCAATACACTTAGGAGAATTTCTCAAAGAACAGCAGAAATTATAATTTTCCATGGTACTATGTCACAGACAGTCTCAAAGCATCTAAAAGGTGTCATAATGTTTAATTGTGCATCAAAGGATTTCCTGCCATAAAATCTTAAGTTAGACCAATCAGAAAACATGTTATGTTTGCATGTGTGCTAGGGATGATGTACAGCAGAACAATCAGTAAACATGTTACATTGCACGTGTGCTAGGAATTTGCATGTATGCTAGGAATGATGAACATATGTGTAGACCAATCAGTAAACATGTTACATCTGTATGTGTGCTAGTTATGATGTACAGCAAACCAATCAGTAAACATGTTACATTTGCATGAGTGCTAGGAATTTGCATGTACAGCAGACCAATCAGTAAGCATTCTACATTTGCATGTGTGCTAGGAATGATGTACAGTAAACCAATTAGTAAACATCCTACATTTTTATATGTGCTATGAATGATATACAGTGGACCATTCAGTAATAGTTACATCTGCATTTGTGCTCGGAATGATGCACAGTGGACAAATTAGTAAACATGTTTCATTTGTATGTGTGCTAAGAATGATGTACAGTGGACCATTTGTATATGTGCTAAGAATGATGTACAGTGGACCATTCATTAACATGTACAGTATACTGTTTCTTTCCAAAGCAAATAATAGTCTACATGAAATCAAGAACAAGAATGTACCTTCTATGAATATTGTAACTCACTTGAACAACCTTGCTATGGCTCTCTGAATGCAAACGGAACAATGAAAAGTTTTACAATTTGTATTTTCGATAAAAATTCTACAGTTTCAGAAAAACAAATGTAAAATGTTTATTTCTGATTGTGCTTGATATATTTTGTTCCTCTGAATAAACTTTCTTACTAACAACTTTAGAATGACCTGTAAGAAGTCACAAAATACAAAGAACAAAATATGCAATTGCCATGGTCCTGAAATATTACTTGGTACAACTCCTATATATCTACACACTATGACTTCCTGCATATTATGTCTACATGGTATCATGATAAATAATGTGTATACTGGGTAAATAAAATGTTATTGTTGTTGTTGTTGTTGTTGTGGGGCTTAACGCCATTTTTCAGCACACGATAGGCTATACATGGCAGCCAGTATTAATGTTGGAGGAAGAAGCCAGGAAATCCATGGAAAGAACCACCGACCCACGAGAAGCTACTGGCAAGCTTTCTCACATATCCACATTCGTCGAATCTTAGACTCGAACCAACTCAGACAGAGGTGAGATGGCAGTGATCCGTAACAGACAGCGCTTTAGACCACTCGGACACTCAGGGCCCCAATAAAATGTTATTTTGTATAAATGGCATCACATGATAAAAATAAACCTCCATGCAAAGTCAATCACGGCTTAAGCAACACATAAAAACATAGAGATGGGAAGAAAAGTCAGCTGAAATAAACAATTTCAGATAACAGTTTATTGATAAATAATTTTCCTCTGGAAAATGAGAGCGACTTTTAGCCTGAGAGGTGACGTGTGAACTTGAATCTCAGTACTAAAATGCTATAATAAAAATATTATATTTATATTTAAAAATAATTTACTACAGATTTCAGAATAAGAAACAGAAGATTAAATAACAAAAAGCCACAGGGAATAAATACACCTCTCCTGTCCCCAATTAAAGGAATACTGATTCATGAAATAGATGAGTAAACTTTTAGTAGAATAAGGTAACAACAAAACAAATGACCTAGGTTTTCTTAAGCCTTATACCAAACTTCAATCCATGACATCCGTCAAAAGCTAGTAATGAGCAGAAAATAAATTCCTAACGCAGTGGCAAACTTACAAGTCATTTTGGGTCCCAAGCAGCAACAGAACTTGAACTAGTCTCCCTGATATTAAGTCTTCTAGTATATTTTTACAATCCATTAGGAGCTTCAAAAGACTAGAATCAAAATTTGTGATGCACAGGTCACATGGGACATACAGGAATACATGAGTACATGGGGAAGCATGATAAACATCCTCTATATTTTCTTTTTTCTTTTGACGGGGGTGGGGGTGAGTGCATGCATCGCATACAAATTACAAAGAATCAGTTACAAACCAGCGAGACAGCGAGTAAGTATCCCCACTGGCAAAAGTGGATCAATCATTGACAGGAGACGAGCAGGGGAGGGTGTATACTGAACCAGAACTACTGGGTAGGCCACCATGATTCCATCGGGGATTCTGATGCCATAACTCACGGCCATTAAAGCTGTGGAGAGAGCCAGGTTTCCTCCTGCACTGTCACCAGCAATACAAATCATCTCCCCTGTCCACCCTGTGCAGAGAAAGAAAGCTCAAAATTATTCTATGTATTAAATGAGTTTTACTTTTGCTAATATCTGTTGACCTAATGAAATTAGGAAAATGTATTATTGTTCAACTTGCTGGTAAATATTTATTGCAGTTGACAATACAAGCTACTATTTTTAATGAAAAATGTAAATTTAATTATGAGCTGGGTTAGCAATCTGTGACACCAATTGTGTGATACTGAGCTGGGTTGAAATCTGTAGCAACAATAGTGTGATGAAGAATTGGGTTAGCAACCTGTAGTGCCAACACTGAGAATGATGAGCTGGGTAGGCAGATTTTAGCACCAATAGTGTGAGAATGAGCTGGGTTATCAATCTGTGACACTAACACCATGATGATGAGCTGGGTCAGCAATCTGTGACACCAATAGTGTGATGGTGAGCTGGGTTAGCAATCTGTGACACCAATAGTGTCATGATGAGTTGGCTTAGCAATCTGTGACACCAATTGTGTGATGATGAGCTGGGTTAGCAATCTGTGACAACAACAGTATGATGATGAACTGGGTTAGCAATTTGTGACACCAACAGTGCGATGGTGAGCTGGGTTAGCAATCTGTGACACTAATAGTGTGATGGTGAGCTGGATCACCCATCTGTGATGCCGATAGAGTGATGATGAGTTGGGTTAGCAATCTCTGACACTAATAGTGTGATAAACTGGGTTAGCAATCTGTGACACCAATAGTGTGATGATGAGCTGGGTTAGCAATTTGTGACACTAATAGTGTGATGATGAGCTGGATCACCCATCTGTGACACCCATAGTGTGATGATGAGCTGGGTTAGCAATCTGTGACACTAATAGTGTGATGATGAACTGGGTTAGCAATCTGTGACACCAATAGTGATGATGAACTGGGTTAGCAGTCTGTGACACCAATAGTGTGAGGATGAGCTGGGTTAGCAATCTGTGACACCAATTGTGTGAGGATGAGCTGGATCACCCATCTGTGACACCCATAGTGTGATGATGAGCTGGGTTAGCAATCTGTGACACCAATAGTGTCATGATGAGTTGGCTTAGCAATCTGTAGCATCAATAGTAGAACTTTATGAATAAATTAACAATGTTATTACGTTTTTATTATTATGACTATGTATAATGCATTTATTTATATTTGAATTGATAAAATAATGAGCTATGTTTTGGTGTTGTTTACACAGTACACCACTCCCTCGATAACTCGCGCCCGGATAACTCGCGAACCTGCTTATAACGTGGTTTCCGGCATGGCTCCCGATTTTTTTTCCAAAGAAAATATATTTTAAAATGTGCTGAACGTGAAAAAAATCGCGATAAGAATTGGTAAATTGAACCTTGATACATAACGTATTTTATTTAAATTTTCGTACACGAGAAAATAATTATTAATCATTAATTTTTGTAAAAACAAAATGGGAATACGGTATTTTCGATCTTTTTTGCAAACGTAAATCTTCTTAGTGGAAATTTTATGTCCGATAATTTAACGAATTTTTCAAATATACAAAGTGATATGTATGAAAAATTATGATACATTTAAATTATTATTTTGATAACTGGATTTTGTACAAAAAATTAAAGGGTACGAAAAAATACATGAAATACGGTAGCTCATTTTATCATTGGAAATGGTGATTATTGCCCGTAAATATAGAATCCATATTGTGAAATTTGCAAGTTCTAATAAGATATCACATATTATGCTTGGGGTTTTTTTTGAGAGAAATAGTTGTCAATACACTGTAAATAAACAGTCTGGTGAGACAGCGATCAACGAAAAATTCTGGTAAATGCTAACAGGTGGCAACAGAGAATGAAATAAACACCAGTTAAATGTCTTGCTATGTGAAATTCACGTTCTAATCCTTTAATTTCGCTTCAATGTAAACACTATAATCGCAACATATTCTCTTCTATGAAAACATGAAAAGAGTCAATCGACCGTCACATCGAAACCAGTGAGTACTTCTGTGAGAACCTAATTACATGCCGGCTTTGTTTTGATCAACAACTTGGGCAACTGTTTGTTGCATTAAAAAAATCAATTAAAAGAGACCTGTGTTGTTTTATCACTTTGAATATGTCTTTTGTATCAAATCAAGCAAGGGAAGTACAATTAAAAGAAATTAAAAGGAATGCCAATAGCAGCATAAGTTCTTGTGGTCATTACCGTTCTCAAAATTCATTTTATTTGACCAATCGAAAATGGTTTCACATTTTTATGTACTTAACATCACTAAAGTATATAATATCAGTAATGTATCCTAATCATTTGTAAATGTGACCATGGAGAGCAAAGGAAGTAAGCGAAAGGTGTACTTAGTGACTGAAAAGCTGTACATCACAGATAGGGTTCATAATGGCGAAGCGAGATCCAACATTTGCAATGAACTAAACAATTGCTGAGTCGACATTTTGAGGTTGGCTTAAGGATAAGCAGAAACTTCGGGATTATTTACATGATGTTGATTCTGATAATGGGATCAAATGAAAACGAGCACGGACTGCAAACGATACTGAATTAGATTATGCTGTGTACGCATGGTTCACACATCAACGTGAACAAGGTGTTCCCATCTCTGGAACAATTCTCAAGGCCCAAGCAGAAAAAAATGGCAAAAAGTATGCAGAATGAATCTCGTTTTAGGGCAAGCCATGGATGGCTTTGGAGATTCTAGCGCCGACATAGAATTAAACAAAATTCATTGTCGGGAGAAATACACTCAGCGAATCAGGAAGCTGCATGTAATTATCCATACCAGCTCAGAGAGATAATTATCCGTGAACAATACACAGAGGCGGCAGAGAAATCAATGAGTAACACAAAAAAATGAACAGATGTTTTCAAAATGTGAAGTGATATTTGTCAAACGTGTCACAAACTGCAAGTATTATCGTGTTCTAATTTACGTTATTTTAAATTTGCAGATCCATTAAATTCATGTTGGTAATGGTTAACCCTTGTAATTTTATTAATTTATTTTTTTTTTTTTCATTTTACTTCTATCGCAATCAAATCTACCCATCGTTCGATCGACATTGTTTCTTCGAAATGAGTGTCGATCTTTTGTATAAAAAAAGTCTACTTTGGATCAAACAATAAAACTAGAATTTATCCAATTCAGCACAAAAATTTGTGATGTAGTACACAATGTGCGAAGTCGTACTTGTGTTAAGCGAACGGAAACCATATGGAATAATATTTTGATGATCTCCCCAATATACTGTAAGTTATCCTGAAATTAATGTTACTCTGTGAGGAAAAAGTAAATAAAGTACACCGCTATGTAGAGATATTTATTCAAGTTAATCTTAGCATGATTATTAATTGAGTATTCAACACTAACATCCCAACCCAACCCACCCCCCTTTTGCATCTACGTCGACCCCTTTGTTAGTTTTGTTGTTTGTTATAGGTCCCTCGATAACTCGCGCCCTCGCTTATAACGCGGTCGATGTTTTTGGACCCCATTGTGCGCGAGTTATCGAGGGAGTGGTGTAATATTTAGCATCAACAGTGTGATGATGAGCTGGGTTAGCAACCTTTTGTACCAACACTCTTGATGATGAGCTGGGTTAGCAATCTGTGACACCAATAGTGTGATGATGAAATGGGTTAATCTGTAGTACCAATACTGAGAATGATGAGCTGGGTTAACAATCTGTGACATTAATAGTGTGATGATGAACAGGGTTAGCAATCTGTGACACTAACACTGTGATGATGAGCTGGGTTAACAATCTGTGACACCAACAGTGTGATGATGAGCTGGATCACCCCTCTATAACACCAATTGTGTGATGATGAGATGGATTAGCAATCTGTGACACCAATAGTGTGAGGATGAGCTGGGTTAGCAATCTGTGACACTAATAGTGTGATGATGAGCTGGATTACCCATCTGTGACACCAATAGTGTGATGATGAGCTGGGTCAACAATCTGTGACACCAATAGTGTGATGATGAGCTGGGTTAGCAATCTGAGATACTAATAGTGTGATGATGAACTGGGTTAGCAATCTGTGACACTAAGAGTGTGATGATGAGTTGGATCACCCATCTGTGACACCAATAGTGTGACGATGAGCTGGATTAACAATCTGTGACATCAACAGTGATGATGATGAGCTGAATCACCCATCTGTGACACCAATAGTGTGATGCTGAGCTGGTGTTAGCAATCTGTGACACTGATAGTGTGATGCTGAACTGGGTTAGCAATCTGTGACACTAATAGTGTGATGATGAGCTGGGTTGATAGTCTTTTAAAATACTCATTACCATCTTAGAGTTTTTTTTCACCTTTTACAACTTTGGCCAATGCTAGCACCAACAGATAATGGATGGACATCCACTAATTTAAAGTAGTAGGCATATTTTTTGAATATTTTCCAATGAAAAGGCATACCAAAGGGGCCACACAGGGTCAATATCAGGGGGACTTGTCACAAAAAAGCCCAAGCTCAATGTGCAACGCTTGGTTTTGCTAATAATATAAATAATCTTGACAATATCGGCCTATTTACTAAACATTTTGATTAAATAATGTCAGAAATACAAAACTTTCGATTGATAAGAACAGACAATCATGTCCAAAATCACCACAACAATATGAGATCTTGTTCATCATAAAACACATTACATCAATACATATCTTGGTGACACAAGTCCATTTACTATTGCTGATAAATATTTGATCAGAAATAGTCATCAAAGTGTCACCAAGTTCAGCCACTCTGAAGCAAATACCTCAAAATATGGATGGATCTTGCTCAAAAATAGTATTCATCAAAAAATCTTGATAATTTAAGGCCCTATTTACCAACTTTGATCAAAATCAGATCAGAATTATGGCTCTTGATTGGAATCAAGCACAGCCGATCAAATGCAGGATCACTTCATTCACATGCATGGAACTCGCTCATTACTGAAATTATCTAAGATCTTGACGATATAAGCATATATTCGAAGACTGATACAAATCAGATCAGAAATGCAACATCTAGAGTGGTAACAAGCTCAGCCTGTGAGATGACCTAATCAATATGCATGGACAAGACACACCAAAAAAAACTCGTAAAAGATTTCGATCACATATGCATATATTTAGTCAGATCAAAAATACTGTTTCCAGAGTGATAACAAACTTAGCCAATCAGATGCAAGATTACCTCAATATTACATGTAGATCTTGATCATTACCGAATTCATCCAAGATCCTGGAGATACAAACCCATATTCCAAGTCTGATCAAACAGTGATCAGCTGTATAGGTTCCAGAGTGGTACTCTAGCTTAGCCTAACCCATGCAAGATCACTTCATTAATATACATGGATCTTGCTAATTAATTTAATTTTCCAATATATGAGCATATATTTTGAGACTGATCAAATTGGATAAAAAATATGACTTCCTGAGTGATAACAACCACAGTCACTCACATGCAAGACTGCCTCTTTAATATGTGTGGATCTTTATCATTATCAAACCCATTCAATAAAAAAGTGTAAGTAAGTCTTTATAACCTAGTTTCTTGTGATTTTTTAAGGCCCAGGCATAAGCATAAAAGCACTCCTCCAAGGCTCTTGGAAAAGGAAATTCTGGGGCCAGAGCATAATCTACACTCAAGATAGGAGCTTGCAGATCCCAGGTCCATTGTCGCAGGTAATTCTGAAACAAATAAAAAAAAATAATAATGTAGCTTTATATTCAACTCTGTTCTTTCATCCAAGTAAGTGTAAACATCATCAACTACCATATATGCCTTAATAAATGCATATCTATCTTTCTGGTCAAAAGTCACATAAATATATCTGTTAATAAGTCAATATCTTTCAATTCTAGCAAACAGTATATACTTGCTTATAAGACAAGCCCAACTGCAAAGTGCAAAGACCCATATCTGACACTGCATAATTCACTGGCAGATCTCAGTCTATGCAGTTTGTTAAGTGCAATCAGTAGAATAAAAAACACAGACACTAATCTTCAGCAACATTATTCTATGGCAAATCTGGAACTTTATAGCTTACAGTTTTACCTGACTTATAAGAGAGTGTATACAGTACTACATGGGAGATAATTCTAGTATACCTAATGGGAGATAATTGGCTGCTGAAACCTACCTAGAAAATCACTCACTTACCCACCCTACCCTCCCACCCACTCACTCACTCAGGATCTAAGCCCATTACTGCTGAAAAATTCATTGATATTTACATTTCTTTATGTTCTATATCATGTCAGCTTTAGACTATATTCCTGTTCTCCACTGATGAACAGATTATACATGCTACATTGTATACAGGTTCATCAGATAATAAAGTACAATATATACTCACATATAAGAGTAGTCTCAGGCAAACAATATAGACCCTGATCTACAATCATATAATGCATCAGCAGATATGGGTCTATGTTTGTTCTAATGGTAACAAATTGTGCTGCTGATCTAGGTCTGTGCAGTTTGCAGCTGAACTCAACATATAAACAAGTATATATGGTAGGTACTTTGAAACGCAATTTATACTAAAATATTTCTCAAGCTTTTAAAGCTATCAATATAATTTCAATTAAAATTACAAATGCACTCAAGAAATACATGAAAAGGAATGTTAATTGATAATGATTGTTCTTTTCACACCCTTTGAATTTCTTCTTATTTTATTTAATAGTTTATACTGACAATGAAGCAGCTTCATTTAAAGGATGACAACACAGACAACATATGGACGACTTTCCAAAAGTACTGTATAAACATAAGTTATTATATATGCATACTGACATAATATTTTACAACTCATCAATGATTTCCTACAAATGGCAGCTCTATACGTAAACCAACATTTTCTTGGCTGAACAATTCAACACCTTTTCAAAAATTCCTCCCATCCATTGAATATTCCTCCAGACTAACTCCTACCTCATGTGATTTAGAAGACTGAGCAACAAAGCCCCCACCATGACAGTGGAACAGTAATGCTTGGGATGGTGGTCCTATCCCTGTCTGGGATTTTGAGGTCTTTACTGTTGTCTCCTGTAAATTTAACACATGAATCTATAGTTGTAGTTGTATGTTGTGATTTTGAGGTCTTTACTGTTCTTTCCTGTAAATTTAATATATGAATCTACAGCTGTAATTAAAAAGAATTTTAATTATTCATTTTAATTACAACTGCAAATTCATATGTTAAATTAAATTTCTCAAAAATCAAACATATTAATCTACCAACAGAGAATCAAGAAAATAGTTATTCTGCTTTAGTTCTATCTGAAATTAATGCCATATGACACATAAATACCAACACATACATAATATACACAACCCTATGTTTTAATCAATGCTATATGATATAAATACAATCTTCATATATACAACCTGAGTTCTGTCTGCATTTATGCTATATGACATATAAATATCAACACATCTTCATATAAACAACCCTAGTTCTGTCTGAATTAATGCTATATGACATATAAATATCAACACATCTTCATATACACAACCTGAGTTCTGTCTGAATTAATGCTATATGACATATAAATATCAACACATCTTCATATACACAACCCAAGTTCTGTCTGAATTAATGCTATATGACATATAAATATCAACACACACAACCCCAGTTCTGTCTGAATTAATGCTATATAACATATAAACACCAACACATCTTACATACAAAACCCTTGTTCTGTATGAATTAATGCTATATGACATATAAACACCAACACATCTTCATATACACAATCCCAGCCATGTTTAGATCTTATCTACGATAAACATTAAAACAAAGTGGAAATAATGTGAATCTATATTGATATCCTCTTACAACGCCCTTGTCAAGAGAGGCTATCCCTAATGAGAGGCCATCTTATCCTGCACTTAAAAAAGTACATTTTTACCATACAGTCCTCCTTAGGAGAGACTTAACACCTTCCAAAATCAACTTTTTCAGAAAGGTGCAGAGGCATACCACTTCATCTAAATCAGGCTACATGTGAAAACATTCCTCATCTTTAAAACAGGCACACATTCACATGTTTGAATTTCACAATGACTACCATATATAAATCCCTTTTTAAGCCAAGTCCAATTGCAAACTACACAGACCCAGATCTGTAGTCAGGAGTAATCAGTGGAACAAAAACAACATAGACCTTTATCTGTTCCCACATTATGCAATGGTGGATCTGGATCTATGTTGTTTGCAGTGGACTCAGCTATAAAGCAAGTAAAATGCCATCTACATGTGTGCATAAAAAAACAGGAACACTCATCTGGATTTATGGACATCATTTACTCAAAGGTTAGAACAATTAACTGCTCTATGGTATTTAACTGTATACTATAAGGTTTGAACTATTACCATATATATTCACTTATAAGATGAGTGCAACTGCAAACTGCACTTACCCAGATCTGCAGTCGCATAATGTGCTGGCAAATCTGGGTCAGAACAGTTTGTTACGTGTTATCAGTAGAACAAACAACACACACTCGGATCTGCGGGTGCATTATGCTATGCCAGATCAGGATCTTTGTTGTTTGCAGTTTTACTCGACTTAAGTAAATATATACAGTAAAATACAGCAAATTACTGCTATATGACACTTAACTTGCCAAAGGAGCTAAACCAGCTCAATGTGAAACCTACTTTATTCCATATCAGACTTGCCAACCTTAAAAAGACCTCAGCAAGGCAGTCAATATTTTTCAGAAAGTCAGGCCAATTTTCATTAGTAATGAAATAATTAAATATTATGTCCTAACAACAAGTTAAAAAACTGTAACAGATAAAAAAGCATCAGTAACACACAGATTATACAATGGTCTCCTCCCTCTATGATCAAAATATGTTCAGTTCTCAAGGGTTTAGCACATTTTGCAGCACATGATAGGCTATCTGCCAGTATATTTCATGGAAAAAGAACCAAGGAAGACCCTAGAGTGAATCATCAACCCACGGGATGCTAATGGCAAACTTTCTCACATTCCCACACCGATCGATCTGAGACTCAAGATGGCAGTAAAAGATGTGCGAGTGATCTGTAAATGTGAGCACCTTAGACCACTCAGTGATATAAAGAACTTATATCACTCAGTGATATAAAGAACTAACAATAATTGGGTAAAATTTTTCATAAAAACTGCTACCATTAGTTCCTCTGCTACAGTACTGAACTAAAGTCTTATTGACAATTTCTTCCTTTAAGTTTTGTGACATAATGGCAATAACTTTTGTTCTTCCACGCATATAACTGCTTGCTGTTATCCACTTGGGAAATGTGCATTTGAATAATTCAGTAAATGCAACATCATCTTCAACTAAAATGTTCAAAAAATAAACTTTAATGACTTCCATTTTAGTTTAAGAAACTACAGCTCCGATCCCCACTTAGGTCAATGACTTCATGCTAGATTTCAACTCGAAGTAATCTGTATGCATTGTTTTAATTTCCATGGCAGTGGCAATGACCTGTTGCCAATGACAATGCTGATCAAAATGATATAATGTACAATAAATGTAATTGTCACCTTTCCTGCTTTTTTCCAATCATGACCAAGTGTCTGAATATTATTTCCTTTATCCTTTTGTACCAGTCTTTTGGACTGCAGATCATCCCCTCTGCTTACTGGATGACATTTTCAGACAATGCTATATCATACAAGCAAAGTCTTGATCTTTGAAGATGAAGGAGATCTCATGAAAAAGCCATGAGAGTCTGGAGGAACAAGACTAGGATGATTAAAATGTCTGAGCTACCCTCTGTGAAGCTTGTCTGGTTCCCTAACCAACTCCACTAAGTCTAAAATGAAAACCAGGATCCAGACCAGACACAAACAAACCCATATCCAGATTTAATTGGAATAATTATACTTTGCAATTTTTGTTACCCTTCTTTACTCTTCTTTAAGTCTATAAGTTATGGATGGCCGGTCAGATATATTCATAAATTTATGGCATAAATGCCTTTTCTTAATTTTCTATTTAAAAACACAATAAAAGGGCAATAACTGCAACCTTCATCACTCAAATACCCCGCATTACTCAAATGAATCACAGTTTCTTTTCAGTGATCTTGGAAAACAACAAAGAACTTTAGCTAAGAAAGCTACATCCAGTTCTGATTAGTAATCATTATTTACCATGGACTGGAACTTCAGTCCCAATCAATGTTCTACAATTATTTGATGTTGCCACCAGAATAACAATTTGTTTGGTCCTCCAAATTTGTTCTCTAGTGGTGATTCAAAACTACGTGCACCCTTCATCAAAGCAAGCCAACTACAACCTTCAATAAAATTAAAGCACCTTTCATGAAAGGAAGTCAGCACCTAACTTAAATAAATACAATGGAATCTGATGAATTGTTGCATTTTCCAAAGTGACCCGAAGAAGGTTTTTCTGCCATGAAAGTTTCCTTTTGCAGGAAAAATGCTTATACTTATGATTGCTAATAATGGCAGCATAAAAATGCAAATTAAATTTCCAATCTTTTGAAACAACAAACATCTGGCCATGAAGTTACTTTTTAATTTGTTCATGTTTTCATTTCCCTGTGAATAGCCTCATCCCTTGGGTAGCCTCAGCAAGATGATAGCTGTCTCCAGCTGACCAAAATCTAGGCCAGTTTAAGTATATGTACATGTAGCACGTAACAACTATAGCCATGTGCTACTGGCAACATTATCATAGTGAAATGTTTAGTGACACGTATTTGTTGCCAATGGGATATAGATCAAATGAGGACTACTATTCTTTATATATGTCTTATCTGTTTTCTAACAGGATGTGTCTGATACATGAATTTTTTAACATGTGATCTGTACTTGAATTCATTGATTTTTCCAATAAATGTACAGTACTTAATGCATTATGGACTATACTACACAAATGTAAATTGTCAATATACAAGTGTATTTCAGACTAGTTTTGTCTTCATTTAATCAAAAGCACACATATTTGCACCTGCTTTTATTACCACCACCACCCAGGCCATCTTTTTTTGGTACATGCATCAGTTTCTTCAGCTAGCTGACCTGGCTGCTTATAACATGGTTTGTCTATAACACGGTTGGGTTCTATGGACCCCAACTACCGTGTTATAGCGGGGTCACACTCTACTCATCTTAGCTAACACAATGATTATCTAAGTTCAACACTAATGTCGTATGAATTTGAATATGCATGATCTTAGAACAATTAATATATCAACTTCAGAAATTAGTGTGGAGCTAATATCTCTGGCATAAGTAAAAATTATATTGACCATCATCACGTGGATGAACTAAATTTTCAGAACTTCTAGGTCAATAAGCCAACAATTACTAGAATAAATACAGAAAAATCTTCACAGCTGAATGTTCCAGACACAATTTTTATTAACTTGGTCCACTGAACCAATGGCACTTCAAACACTGGCTCCTACCTGGCCTTCTCTGAGTTCATGCGAAATAAGCCTAAGCTTTAGTGGGCCTGGCCCAGTGTGGGAACAAGGGGGGGTAATTGTTACAGTCTCAGCAGGCTTGTCCACCAGTGGCATCTCAAATGGGTCTGTCTTTAGGGTGATAACTTTATTGACCCGAACATGGCGCTGTGTTAGGGACTGAATTTGCTGAAAGAATTAATTGATGAAAACTGCTGATATAAAATACTAAATACTGGTGAAAACAAATCTTTTGAAACTCTAATATTTTCCTTTATAATGAATGATTTATAAAGTTAACATCATACAAATATATTACAATATTTACGCATCAAGAATACTTTGGAAACTCTAAAACTGAGATTTATATGTATCACAGAACTGTCAATAATAAATAATCTGCATATACTTTACCTTGCATCTCAATTTATAGTCAATCTAATTAAAACTGATATCTACTTCAAATTAGAAGATCTGATAGGCAATTATACAAGGTCATGTTCTGCTGACCTTTTCATTAACCAATCAAATTACATCTTTCAATTTATGAAAAAGAAAACATCAGTGGAACATATCATTATTATATGATAACCCTTTCTAACAGGAAATGCAGCATTTTAAATGATACTAAAAATAAGTGGATGGGTATTCCAAAGGTCACCCAAAACATAAACATTTATTGGTGCCGGTCAGATCTCCATTACATTGCATATCTTGATTTTGATCTGATTGATTCAGAGGCAATACTAAATTGATGAATATGTTATACTCCTGAAAATGGTACTATTTACATAAGAAACTTAATCCAAAACATATCTTGAGCTGAATACATTTCATTTATCAATGAAAACACATCTTTTTAATGAAAAAAATATATATTTATGTTTAAATCTCCGAGGACTCCTGGGGTAAAAACTTATGCACGACATCTTAAAAAACTTGTGTATTACAAAACACATTCTAGAATTAGATGAAAATAATTTTACTACAACTGGGCATCCAGTTTGTAATTTTATATATTATTTAAAAGGCCAAACAAAAAAAATATGTGTGTTTACAGTCGGCCGACCATTGCTGTTTCTCAGTGCTGACCCTATCACTTTTTCCCCCTCATGGTAATAAAAGAAAATCACAAAAATCACATTAGATATATTTTTTGTTTTAAAAATGACCTGCCTAACCTAATTTGAAAACCACTGCAATAGGAAGCACACATTTTTTTTTTGACCCAATACTAAATCCTTGGGTTTGATACTATACCGGTACTTACTTTGCAAATTTAATTTAAATCTTAATTGTTTCAAGTATGCTAACTCTTTGTACTTGAAATGGTAATTGTTATTATCCTGTTATCCTGATCTGCTGCCAGATTATGGGCAACCATATTTGTGTAGATTGGATTTTGAAGCATTATATATGGTTAACTGTTAATACCTGGAAAAAACCCGACTCAGGAATGGACCAAAATGCTTTGCAAAAACCAATGTCTCCTCTTCGTGTGATGTTTGTCACCTGATGAGACAAATGAAAATACAATTCTACCACAGCAGCATATGTAATGTGATTTCGGATTGGATGAACATCAAAAATGAGCAACAGAAAATCCATGATTAACTACCTGAAATTCTGGAACTGTTATAACATCATGATTATGCTTGTAAAATAGCGGCAAGGACAAATGCATATTTGCTTATTTTTAGACAACATTTGCAGTTGTGTACTAGAATGTGGATATGTTTCTTCTGTTTCAGATTTGAGGTTTTAATGCCATAAATATCCATTCTACTGCTTCCAATAAAGCAACACTGGTCAAACTCACCCTGTGTAAGTAATCTATAATATGCTGAAACCCCTAATGTAACACACCACATGATAGAATAATATTCTAATACAAAAGCACTTTTGTATAACACATGGTACAAGGAAATACATATTTTATAATGGTTATACCTTTTTTTAAATTTTAAACTATGAAAACTGAAAAGCTGCAGTTAGAATGAATTCTTTTTTCCCCAAACTGTCATTATATTTTCATTCCATTTTATTATGAGCAAAAATTATGCAAAGTCTTGCACCAGTTTCAATAAAATTACATTTTTGTATGAAACAATGGCAGGACTAATTAACAATTTGGGGAAAAAGAACCATTTTGTGGTTCTCAGCATCTTCCCTTTTGAGATCTTTTGCCTTTTCTGAATATGCAGTCGAAGACAAAAGAATGCACAAGACAGAGTAAATATGGCATCCATTTACAAACCAGAACTATCACTAATTGCAAAGCATTTGATGACATTTCAGGTGCAGGAAAGATAAAAAATATAATTTTAATCATAAAATATGATGTTAAAAATCACTTCATGTTTAGTGTACACATTTCAACTGGCTCTTTCTTCTTGTGATATTGCTACCATTAACAATGTAAATTCTTAATTATGCATCTTCAATAACTGCTCTTCTGATTCAGAAAATAGCACATCAAACAAGCCAGTTCTTAAATAATAAGAAAAATTGTACGAGAATTAGTATGCTAAAATTGATATGTTTCAAGTGTCCAGTGCTGTGTATCTGTGGTCAGCAAGAAAACTCACTACCTGGATGCAAGAAGTAAGCAAATTAATTGCTTAATACCTTCATGAGTACATTAATTTACTTTATATACACATTTGAAATACACCTGTCCACGAAGTTTCATTTGGTCTGTCTTAACTTTATTCATTTCTGTAACATTCAATTTAAAGTGCCCCCTTTCATTGATAAGTTCTGGTTACCTGTTAATGCTGAAAGAGGATGCTGTATTGGTTTGCATGAAATATCTTCTTTATCAGATTCTGACCAGACATAAATGTTTCAGTTTTTTTTTCATGTATCGCAACTGAAATTATGGTCACCAACACTTGAATTTCTGCTACAAAAATGTACACTGGCCTTCACTTAGATAGCTTAAGCTATACTGCTACAAACACTCCTGGTTTATATTTAGATTTTATCATTTTCAGTGCAGTATCAGTGAAGGAACATTAAACTTGTTTGTATAATACACATTAATTTAATAGGTACATGTTATAAAATATATGCTGATCAAAACTGAATGATTGTTGATATTCCATTTGTATAAACTTATACAAATGATAAAAGTCACATATTAAATCGAAATTTTTATTTAAGCAAGCAGAGAAGAGATCATTCAGCATACTTTAATCTGATTTTCTATAAAATTATGGTTCATTTATGAGTTGAACAAAGAAATGATTTTTATGTAGTGTCCGTACCCTTTTTTCGTCATTATAATAGTACCATTTTCAATGCAGTTTACAGGATATCAAAGTATTTTCTTCTTTGTTAGTATAATACACACACATTTATAAAGGTACGGACATCTTAGAGCCACCTTTTCAAGTCATGATATGTAACTAGAGAAGTGATCTTCACTTTTTCATCAAAATGTGATTTTTATACAAAATTTGCGTAATTTCACACACTAAATGGATATATTATATAAATTTTTTATGTAGAGATATACTTCAATTACATGATTTGTAATTTTTTGTTGAAATGACCATAACAGACTGAGACACTAAAATGACATAAGGCTAGTTTAGGTTATGGACTCAACAGAAATCAGAGTTTCCAAGTTGTATATATACACACATACCATTACTGCTGCCAGACACTGTTTCTTCTTCTTGCTCCATCATTTAGTGTCCCTTCCTTCTATTTGGAACATCGTAACAAAAGACAGGGTCCTTAAAACCCATTCTTGTTTATGAATGCAGGAGCTGATTATTCTTATTTTCATTAAGGCATATTTCATGATGCAATATTGCATCATAAAAAAAAGTATCATCCCATTTCTTGGAAATGTTTAAGATAAAGACGATTTAACACAGACGCCATATAAATATTTCCAACATCGTAACACATCAGAAAATAATAACCCATAATATTTGATACACATGTTCTGGTAATACTTTTTGTAGAGTCCATAACCAGTTTTTTCTACTACTGAATTGAAAGTTTACAGCATTTTTTCAAAAGGTTTCATTATTACAACCTTTGAACCAATGCTTAAATGTTGAAGCAATGTAAGAGTTGTCAGTATCCTAAAAGTAAAATACAACAAAATGAATATGGACACTACTAAATTTTCTAAATCCCTATTTAATGAAATGATAAGAGCCCTGACATTTTTATAGGTTTTGCATGATAAAAATTTTGGTTTACATGACATATACAATCAAAAATTAAGTATCCAAGGCTGCGAATTAAATGAAATAATAATTTTTTTCACAGATCTCTGAACATAACAAAAATATTAGTATTTAAAAATCAAAAGAAAGTACACCTCTCATTCTTTATTCCATATTTCCTTTGAATTTTCACATATTTTATTCATCCTGGTATCAAGTTTTATAAACAAAATTTCCTATCAGATGCAAACTATTTTGATGATCTGTTTGTATCAAAAAATGGACTAATACATTGTTCAAAAATGAGAATTTTCAGGTGAGACCGCATAACACCCCAAAATAGCCATTTCTGTGGTATATATTTGGATCGCAACAAAAAATGTTTAATTCCTTACTTATGAAACTTCAGGTACAGTTAGAGCACATATTTTCATAGGTTTTAAATCGAAAACTTGAAACCAGTTAGTAAAAATGTGACAGCAAGAGGGAAATAACACATAACAATCACAAAAGTGCCAAATACTGCATTGTACCCAAATGCAAAATGCTATCTGCTGAGGTACATGCAATGTTATGTGTACCTAAATAAAAACTTATAGCCTACATTTAATTGAGAATGACTACACTCACAATGTATTTCAAGAAATATGTTCTTCAAATATATATATTTGCCTTCATGATGTCATCTAAATGTTTTATTGTTTTTCATTCAATGTGTCTAATGTGAATATATGAAAGACACTAATGTAAAATTGTACTTTGTGATAGAACAACATTGTCTTTTTACTTGTTTAACTAAGCATATATCCTCAAAAATTCCAAGCTAAGTCCCTACTCTGAAAAAACAAACAAAAAACAACTACCAGAATAACACTTTCAAAGACCATGTATATAACTGAATCATGCAGTCATAAAAAAAATCTTGTGATTATTACCTGTTTAGCCCTTAAATCAAGGTCCATCACATACTTTCCACTGTTCAGGATGGAACTGGCTATCTTCATAACAGAATATTTTTCCTGATATCCTTCACTGAATGAAGCCATGACAGTCAACAGCCCTTGCACCAATTTATGGACAGATTTACAAAACTAAAGAAATGGAGTCAATAACATTAGAAAAAAAGAAAAGGATATAAAAAGATGGTCCTTCTTGAGAAATGTCCCCTCTAAATGATGGCAAGAAATTCATGTACCAGTAACATGACCCCTCTAAATGACGGAAAAGAATTCATGTCATATGACCCCTATAAATGACAGCAAGGAATTCATCTGACACCTCTAACTGATGGAAAGGAATTCATGTAATATGACCCCTCTAAATGACAGCAAGGAATTCATGTAATATGACCCCTCTAAATGACAGCAAGGAATTCATGTAATATGACCCATCTAAATGACAGCAAGGAATTCATGTAATATGACCCCTCTAAATGACAGCAAGGAATTCATGTAACATGACCCCTCTAAATGACAGCAAGGAATTCATGTAATATGACCCCTCTAATTGATGGCAAGGAATTTATGTAATATGACCCCTCAAAATGATAGCTAAGAATGCCTGAAATCAAATTCCTTTAAGAACTCATCAAAACAAGCAAGATTTGTGTCAAGATGTTAAATTATGTGACAAAGAAAATGATATCAAAACTGGAAAAGCTGAAACAAAACTCATAAAATATATATATATATATATATATATATATATATATATATATATATATATATATATATATATAAGTTTATCTAGATCTATCAACAATGTTTACATCAACTGCATCTGAATGTGTTTAGTGTTCTTATGCTCTGCTGACTAAAAGCAAATTCCCATGTAAAAAAAAAAAATCAAAGTTGATTGACAAAGTCTATAACTCGGTCCAAAATTGTGTAGACAAATCCCAATGACAATGTTCTTTATCAAATTCCATCTGAATATGTTGAATAGTTCTACAACCATGTTGATCAGTCAACATTCCATGTGAAGACAAGAATTTTTTTTAAAGGTGTTGTTACGACTCTGTGTTTTAAATTATTAAATGAAAGAAGTGAAACCAACAAGTTTAGTAAAATCAACAAATAATTTATTTCTCTAAGTTACAAAATAACAAATTTCAGAGACACTAACAGTATTGTGAATTAATTGCAAATAATCCTAAAAGTACTATTACAAGTCCAAAAGTATAGAATGTTCCTTCCAAATGAATTCCAGTAGTCTTTAATGTAATATTGTACAAATAGTCTTGAGTGTACTGATATGTCAAGTCTTGAATGTCCTAATCTACAACAATGACTAAATCCAGAATGTCACTGAATGAGTTCTCAATAATTCCAAAACAATGTGTTAATCCTGTTGCCAATGAGGCACTTAGTAGTTCCAAAGAATAATTTAAAATGAATAATTCCCCTCAAATTTTATCTGAACACAATGATTCCCATAGATTTAACTAAAAAAATTAATAAATTATTTATTAAACCCCAATTTATACACATCTTCAATTGACCTACAACGTAACAAATTTCTGACGGAAAACCCTAGTCTACCAGTAAACAAGACTGACCTTGAACTCAAATGCTGTCAACATCTTACTTACAATTTACAATCATGACAAAAGTAAGGTATGCAAATACTCCATCCACAATCATGGACAAAATTCAAAGCACATAATACGTAAATATCCATTTAAAAAAATGTGAAGACTTCAGGTTAATTGTCAAAGAGAGAGTCTATCAGCATCATAAAATTGAACATTTAAGCAAATCAATAAAATTTTAGTTTAGCAAACCTCCTTCTTCACATTCATATATGAAAATTCTTTTTCCTGTTAATATAATTACTTCTCTTGCCAAATGGACTGTATTCTTTTAACCTACAGATACTGACAACATCCACAGAAATGAGTTTTAAAAAAACCCCACAAATCCAGGATAGATTTTATGAGTAAACAGGATATACAGTCTCAAAAAAGTTAGGGTACAAAAAAAGCGTTTAAAGGACCGTGATATCTTCAAAATGCTTATGTTGAGCTCTGATGTGGCTAACCATTCAAGGCCAGTGGTATTCTTTGGTAACCTAAGAAAACCACATTATTCCATTCATCTGAGTCACTGACAACATGCCATACAATTTTTACAGAACATGTGTAATTGATGTTAAGGCCCAACAGATCAAAATAAAATCAAACAAACCCAAATGAGCCAAAACAAAGGATGTTCTTATGTTATAATACATGCAAATTTCAGTTTCCTAACTCCCCCATCCCATTTGTGTTTTCCAAGCTATATTTCCTTTTATATTCAATCATTATATTTAATTATATTTATTATATTTATATCATTATATTATTGTCAGCATATAAAAAAAAATCACTAGAGCTTATGTTGAATTGTTGTTTTAAACCATGCCAACGTTAAATAAATCTTGTTTTATCATACATGAAAACCTGCAGTCCTTCCATAGAAGCAGTCGGTGTTCAACATCTCCACCTCCATTATTAGTTGTTCTGCTTCACTGGTCTCTGCCCCCTCCACATAACTGAAGAGTGTGTCCCCACGGCTTAATTCTAGCAGCTTCTGCAGGTAGTACAGCATCCTCTCAACTGTCCTAAAGTGTCCACGTAAGCTTCAAGCTCCTTGCAAAAATGATGGGTTCGAAAGAAAAGGGTACCCTTTTCATGGCTGATGTGCCTGCATAGCTGTAATAAATGCAGGCAACAACTGTGTGTAATTTTGACAAAGCTTCTGTACCCGTTAGCGGGAACCTCTGGGGAAAAGTCAAAGGTTTGCAAGCGTGGAACTAAACTACTAACTAAAGGTTCGATTCCCCGAGAAATCAACTCTTCAAGCTGAGAAAATGCTGTGTGGTAACGGGCATTAAGACTAGAGTTACCATCGCTATAATACTCCACATTGCTTAAAGACAGACTTCCGAGTTCCCTACACAGATGCTTAAAGGATATGAGGAATTCTTCATCTTTCTTTCTGTGTGATTCTAGTTGGGGTTTTGCCATTGGGGACCTCCGTTCCTCATGGGTGACATCTGTCACTATATCGTCACAAGATTCGATTTGACATGTCGCTGCGAAGATAAATACACAAGTTTAGTATGACGTAACCAATTTATGTGTCACAAGTGGACTCTGCACCTTCGCCGGTAACCGTCACAATCGACATACACCAGAACTTGTGAACTTTGTAACATGTACCTATCGGTACCAGCGTTTGGGTGCATAGAAACACCGAAACGCACCGAAACGGAATGAAAACACCAAAACGCACTTCGTTTATGTCGCATATACCATAGTGTATATTGGTTGTGTATGTATAATTCTTTTTGTGAAATTTAATATCAGTTTATTTAATAAATTAATACGTACTTTCTTTGCTGTAATTGATGCAGCATCAAAGTAACAAGAATCTGGATATTGCGCATTTTGGCAACAGTTTTGAAAGTAAATAAATTTAATATTAACAGCGTGTATTGCAGTGTATACATGAGTTTAATGCTTAAGCTGTTAATAATAAACACATATTAATAATGATTTATTAAGCTGATTGTTATATTTTGGTCAGTAATAATTACATTTTTCTTATTATCTTAAGTTCCAGAATGCGTTGGATTTGCGTAAGCCAGCAAGTGAAACAGCTGTATAGTTTAAGTGTAACTATCATGAATTATTTTAATGGTCTCAATGCAAACAAACGTGCGAGAATGGCGTGTCAAATCATTTCCTTACTTATTTCGGTATTTATATCACACCCAAAGCTGTTTGCGCATGATTCAGAGTAGTTACATTTTCCATATTGACTAGCATTACTGGTAAATACAATAAATGTAATAGCTAACAGTACATAGTACACCAATGGTTGGCTAATGCATGCTTTCAATCATATCGTTAACCGTTTTTAATCTATTCTGCTATTGGAGGAAGAGTATGGGATACTGAATAGTTGCAGAAATGGGTTTAATACACAAAGACAGTGTTTGGAACATATTCAAAATGTATTTGCTTCATATAACACATAAATGTTTAACATTTATTATTATTATTATTATTATTATTATTATTATTATATATATATATATATATATATATATATATATATATATATATATATATATATATATATATATAATTCGTTCCTTAAACTATGCTAAGTAATTAACACGTTGTCGTACTATATATTCCAAAGGACAATTTTCTAGTATAAGGTGGTCCAACTGCATTCCCGCGGTCCAAATGTGGCCCGCGCTCATACAACAATTAGTTCTATAATTATAATGTAAATCAGCATGCATGACCCATGAAAATTACATTTTTGGTTCATGTGGCCCGTGGGGCTGAAGAAGATGGACCACCCTGTTCTAGTATACAGATATTTATATACACTGTATCACATAACCAATCATAAAATTATAATATAAATCTTATTAATATGAAATTTGAACATGATCAGAATATATGCACAAGAAATGCTGGCATTTAAAGATATAAATTTATTAGCAATCAAACACTGGATTTGCGGAGTATGCAGTTTTAAAAATCAGTTTGAAAATAGTGAGCTGATTTTAAAAAAATAAAATAATAGTATATATAGGTTAATGTAGTGTAAGCCTTAATCCGATGAGCTTTGAAATATCACGTGACAGTAAAAGTAATCAGATAATCCACACTGGATTAGAACTGATATATGCCAACAGCTGGTTTATGTTATATATTCACTATGGTTTATGTTCCATGGGAAAAAATACTTTCAGGGCAGTCTTTACTCCCCTTCCTAACTGTACTGATGTCTTGTATTTAATAAATAGTATAGAACGCCTTCTGAAGTTATTCTTCAATAACAAATGACATTACAGTCAATACACGGGATCGCGGAAATTACCATGCGACAAGAAGTGCGTTCGTTGCAATATGCCATATCTAAAATTACGCTATTTGTTTGTCTTAGTCTTTGTATTTGTCACTGTTCATTCGTTTATTTTGCGTTTTCCTTGTCCTGGTTTCTTTCCGTGTCGTCCTCGGAGCCACGATTTCTGAATCTTCGTCTGATGATGTCACGTATTTACTGTCTGTAAGAATGAAGCGTCTGAAGTTTTGTGTGCAATTTTTGTCTTTCTTCGGTAGTTTGTGCCACCATTCCGTCTTTCAAATTTGAAATTGTCTCTGACTGTCAGCTAGTTGGTATTCACCAGTCCCTATTAATGCACTTCTCTCGTCTTTGAAAATGTCTGTCCACAAAGTCGTTTAAATAATATACAGTTTCTGTCAGAGGCTTTGATTCCCACTCTACAATCTGCTTTAACGCGTGGTTAACGGACTCGCACTTGTTGGTTCATTCGTCGTCGGTCAAATCCAGTCGTGTTGGTTCGTTTACCTTGGTCAGCCACTGACTTCTCAGTCTTGACTGAAAATAGTCAATAAATTTCGAAGAAACTTCCCGACAGAAAGTCTCCAAGTTGTCACATTTCTCTTCAAAACAAATTGTGTCATCAGCATCCAGAAGTCCTCCGAATCCAAATATTTTGTCCAAAACAAGATTTCGGTCCTTTTTGTCTGGTGCATAAGACACGAGTCGAATCTGGAAATGGGGTCGTTATGGCTTTGACCATTGGAGTTTTGTCATCGGTTCCAATCACAAGTTTAGTCAATTCTGTGTCTACTAACTTCAGCTTCTTTGGACCAACAGTGGAAAGAAGCTCGATTGCTTTCATGTAAATTTTCTTTCAGAAGTTCAATTGCACCATACATTTCTGTAACAGTTGTCAATACAATATCACAGTAAACTGAAATCACAAAATTTGTCCCTATATGTAGTATTAAATCAAAATGTTTGAACTTTGCGTCACATGCACAGTTCCATAACTGGACTTGTCTTTAAGCATGAATTTAAGATTTGTATGTGATTGTTTTCTTTTCTTGAATGTCCAATAAAATCGTCTGTTCTTATGAGTCTTTCTGATAGCCACATATTTGATCATGTGTTGTAATATTTTGTGTTTTAATATTCTTTTCTACCAATTTTTTTATGTCTTGTGATCTACTGTAGGAAAACAAATGCATGTAAATTATGAATAAATGGGTACTGATATTCTACGAATGCGTCCTAAATTGTACTGTTAACTTTGACAGCCACTGTGTGCAGTTTTGTTGTGGTGTAAGGTTTCTTGTTGAAAAGTGAATGTCTATTTATGCATATTAATATAGTTGTGAAGGATGCCCCCACTGTGAGGATTTGGTTGTGGGGGATTGGGGGTGGGGTGCTTCCAATTTTATAATTAAACTATTGTAGAAGTCCCACCCAGGTTCGATTTTGGTTGGAAGTTAAATTAGTGAAAGATAGATGTACAGCTCCGAGCGCCCAGTCAGCAATGCCGACGGTTAAATGGTTAAATATACAAAAAGGGTGAAATTCAATGAATAATAATTTAATAACAATTCAATAGTCAAATGGTTCAAATTTCCCAAGCACCCTCCTTCCGCTCCATCCTTTTATAGCCTGTTGCATCACCTGATTTGTGTGAGACAGATTTCCACCTGTCCTTGTATTCTATTCATCTGTGTATTCTTCTCTCCTATTTCTCCCCAATCCCTTCTCTCTTCCTCCCCGACTTTCTCCAAATTCCTTCTCCCACTCCTCGACTTCTCTATACTCCTCCTCTTACTCGACTTCACTATACTCCTTCTCCTCCTTCTCAACTTCCTCCTCCAGACTCCTTTTTCTCCTCCTCCACCTTCTATCCACCTTCTCTCCACCGGCTAGACTTTTGGCGACTCCGACTGTTGTTCTAGTCTCACTTCCATCTCCCCTCTTGGAGACTCGGGACTAAATTGAACCGAAAGTTCTGTCCCCTAAAAAGCTTCCTGTGAAAACACAAGGACGGTACAATATTTTTCCTTAGCCCTCTCATCTCACACTACACCCAGCCTATCATCAGATAACGGCTATTAAATTTCACGCATTCATTCACATTGAAATACTCATACGTTCTAGTATGGTAAACAACGTCACAATAAAAGCACGGTATCAATTACTTCTCATACATACATCAATAAATTGAGTCACATCAGTACAAATTCCTAATCCCATTATACTAAACAATATCACAATAATCAAACGCAGTTGTTTACATTACAACTCACACAAAGTACACAAATATTCAAATATCCATGCTCTGATATATTCATTCGTCCGTAGTAACTAATCTTACATAATTCTCTACGTAAACTCAAGCCCATTTCTCAAATACGCATGTAAATGAAACACTACAAAGGTAATTCTACATACTAAACGATCCCAGTAATTAAGTATACATACTACAAATAATTACAATTATGATGCCGTAATATTCTGCAAAAAATCGAGCAAATAACATACTGACCTTTTCAAAGCTTTCTTCCCTTAGAGTCTGTTTCTAAGTTTTACCGCCAAATTACGAGTGGCTTTTCGGAGTAACCCTCTTTGAACAGAGATCTGTCTAGGCGTCTACTAACCCTTCTGCTTGCGAATTACGAAGTTATACTTCGGATCTAAATTGTAATCACACCTCTATCTCAATTCCGATTGGATGTTTCTGTGAACCGATCCAATCAAACTTAGCGGACAATATCCTCTCGCAGTCTGTCCACGTGGGGACGGATAAGAACACGCCCCGTTCTTCCTGCGGGCTTCCTTTGATCTCTGAAAAAATGTTTAACACCTAGGTATGAATACTGCAAGCCTTTGTCTAGTTGGTACGATCTATCTCCTGGCTGGCGGTCACAGTAACCTTGCGTAAGGGATTAACACTAGCCTGCGGCAATGTTTAGACATCATACACATGGGTCGTAATAATACTTAATAATCCTGAAACTCCTGTTTGACAAGTCAAGTCGTTCCGAATTTAAATCTCAGAATGGCCCGGACAAAGCAGACTTGAGAGTGAAAGCAGAAAGCACAAAAGTGTAAGTTAATAGTTGCACGCATTTTCTTTTTTGAAATTGTGTGCTTTTTCTTGTTTTTTTTTTTTTTTCCCTTTCGTTTTTGTTTGTTTTTTCATGCGTTTTCAGTTTTTTATTCGTATTCAGTCTAAATAGTGAAAATCACATTTAGGCTTTTTTTTTGTGTATTGCAATATTTATGAGTAGTTTTGACTTAAACATTCAGTGGTGTGAGACATACTTTTGTAACATATAGTGATGTGAGACCCTTGAACTGAAAATCCTTTTCAGTGCAGTGAACTCTGCTTATACAACTGAATTGAACTCATCATGGCTCAAGCCCAATTAGAAGGTCATAACTTAGTGAAACCATCAGGGACTAAGTTAAATGTCTATTTTAAGACTAGAACTGAGGGAAGCGGGGACCATCAGATGCTCTTAGCTTATCTTCCAGAGGGATGTCAGACAACTGATTTCGGAGATGTGCAAAATTGCCCCCGCCAAGCCGATATCCTTATTTCTATGAAAGTACAAAGAATCAGTATTGAGAACATATATGGGATACAGAATGGGGGAAAGAATAAATACATCATATATCCTAAAGAATACCAAACACCAGTCCTGAACCAGGATTCTATAGAAATCAAGAGAATCAAAGCAAAAATTGAGAAAACCCCAGCAATATTTCGAGAGGTGGAGGCCAAGGTCACTGCCCTTTTTGTGTCTGGTCTCCCTCTTGAAATAAATAACCAAGAGTTAGTAAATAAGATTGAGTACAAGCTAAAACAAAAGTGAAAGCCCAAAAAATGGCAACAGTTTGGGGATTTCAAGGGGTAGAAACAGGATAAGGATTGTGACAGTTCGCAAGGAGGATGCTAAGAGAATACCTTTACACTTCTATGTGATGGGGTTTCTCCTTAGAACATGGTATAGAGGATGCGAACTTGACAGAGCATGCCCACGATGTAGAAACATCGGACACAGTCTAAAAGACTGTCAAAACTTACTAGAAAAAAAAAACGTCTTATGCAAGTAAAGCTGCTAAGTCATTCAGGAAATCTGAAAGAAGAGGAAGCTAGTGAAATGTAGACAGGAATAACCAAACTGATTGACCAAGTCAGTAACCAAACTGATTGACCAAGTCAGGAAAGAAAATGAAATGAAAAATGACACACAAAATGAAACAAAGGAGACAAAAACCCCAAACGAGATAAATCAAAGTGCTGAAAACATCCATGACAAAACACCATCACAGTCAATATTGAACAACCAATCCTGAATGAAGCAAAACAATCAGATGACAATTCAATGGCAAGCATGGGCTGGGATAAATTTTTGAGTCCCAATAAGACAGGGAGTATGTTAACTCCAGTTAGAGAGGAGAATAGACAAGATGAGAGAATTCTGGAGAGCAATAGGTTTTATCCTCTTGTAGAGGAAAATGAAGGCTCCCCAGAGGATGGATTAGAAATGAAAGAAAGTGGCACAGTAGTCCTCAGTGGGATCCAACCATTGACATCAACACCAATGCCTAGACAAAGAAAAAAAAGAAAGAACACGAAATCCCTATCACTATCCTCGACAGGTAGTGACACGCTACCTGAGGATATAACCACAGCAATCCCAGTAGAAAAGGTGAAAATAAGGCCAAAAAAAAATAAAATAAAGAAGAACACAAATGACGCAAACGGACAGGAAAGTGAAGTGGATAAAGACATATATGAACCCAGCGACAATGACAATGACATGACTACGGACATCGAAACGACAAAGGAAAGTATGACGAAAACAGAAAATATGGAGACAAATGTGAAAACAATGAGACAGAAGAGAATTCTAAAATAGAAAAGGACGGGGAGGGGTCAGGCCCCTCATTACATAATAATTGAAATATAGAAACAAAACTGAAATGTACATACAACAGAAAAAAATCTGTTTATTTGGTTAAACAGTAATAAAAGTTTTGGATACGGCAACCTGGAGAAAAACAAAAACGGAGGGAAAAAACTTCCATATAGCTTCTATAAATACAAATGGGATCAATAAGGACAAAATTATAAGACTAAGTAAAGAAAACAAGTACGATATAATATTAATACAAGAAACGCATAATGGGTTTTCAAAGGATCTAACATCAATAACAGAAGAAAAATTAATTGCAGTGGTAATTTGGAATAATTACAGACAAGATGATAACAAAGGGGGAGTTGCAACAATTATTAAAAATAAAAAAGGTATGAATTGTGAAAAATTGGATATGAGGATATATTTTGCGGGTAGACTTCTACACATAATAATAGAAAAAATCCATATAATAAACATTTACTTTCCTGCAAATAAATATATAAAAAAATAAGACTTTATAGAAAATTTAAATAAATATTTAAGTGATTATACGACGGAAGACGTAATTATAGGAGGAGATTTTAATTGGGTGGGGGAAGAAGTCGATAGAGTAGGGAAATTAACATCAAACGATTTAATTTTTAGACAAGGAATGATCAACTTAATAAATAAACATAAGCTAAACGATATCTACAGAAGAATGAACTTATTAAGAACTGAATATACTTATGAATATAAAAACGGGTTGGCAAGCAGATTGGACAAATTTTTAGGGACAAATTATGAAAAAGGGTTATATAGGGAGGTGGGAATAAGAGACAAAAAAGTTCAGATCATAAACTCATAGAACTAGAGATTGTCACAAAAAAAAAACAGAATAAGGTGGGGTAAAGGGAATTGGAAATTGAATAATACAATTTTGGAAGATATAGAATTCAGGGAAGAAATAAAAGATATAATAAGAAATTTTAACCAATTTGGAAATAGAGATATAATTAAAGAATGGGACGTTTTAAAAGAAAGGTTTGAAAAAAGGCAATAGAATTCTCCAAAAGAGGAGCGGAATTGCTGGGAAAAGAAAAAGAGGAAATAAAAAGAAATCTAGACAAAGAAAACCCTAAAGAAATAAAAAAAAAAAAAACAAAAAACAAAAAAAAACTAAAAGAAAGATTAAGCCAAATTATAAAAGAGGAAAATAAAGGGAAGGAAATAAGAGCGGAGAAATTCTCGGGAATATATAAGAAAGCGCAGGGGTTATGTAAACGAGAAGAATTAAGAAGGGGGGGGGAATACATTGAGAAATTATTGAACAAAAATAATGATTTATTGACAGACAAGAAGGGAATAATGGAAAGAATAAAAGAATACTATAGTGAATTATATTCTTCACAAAATATAGATCCAAGAGAAATAAACAACGTTCTAGATGAAGTAACATGTGAGAAAATTTCACCTTATCATATGGGCTTATGTGATGAATTTATCTCCATGGAAGAAATAGTAAACACAATAAATCAATTAGCGAAGGAAAATCACCAGGGAGAGATGGACTCACGGCGGAATTCTATAAAATATTCGAAAGTGAGTTACCGCCGATCCTTGAATTTTTATATAACAATATTGCATTGAGAAATACCACAATGTCAAAAAACAATGAGGAAGGGATTAATTTCAATAATATATAAAGGGAAGGGGGATAGGGAAGATCTCACTCCTTAATATAGATTATAAAATTTTAAGTTGAATATTAGCAAATAGAGTTAAAAAAGGAATGGGTAAAATAATCAATAAAAATCAAACATGTGGGTCAAAAGGAAGGGATATTCAAAGTAACATATTAAATATAAAAACAATAATAGAATATATACAAGAATCGGGACAAAAGGGCACTATGGTGCTTCTTGATCAAGAGAAAGCTTTTGACAGAATAGAAGACAACTATATACAGAGAGTTTTTAAAAAATTTGGGTTCGGGAAAAATTTCCGAAATTGGACCAAAATCCTGTATAAAAATGTAACTACAAGAGTACAGGTAAATGGGGCTACATCTGAGCAATTTGAAATACAAAGGTCAGCGAGGCAGGGATGCCCACTGTCAATGCTGTTATATGTAATAGCAATAGAAATTCTAAGTATCAAAATAAGAACTAATAAGAAGATTGAGGGAATAAGAATACCAAATTTTAAAGATGAATTTAAAATGTTCCAACATGCAGATGATTGTACAAACTTTATAAGAGATCCAAATTCTTTCAAACACTTAGAAAGGAATATGAATTATTTGGAAAAGCGTCTGGGTCAAAGATTAATCACGATAAAACAGAAATCCTAAATATAGGCAACTGGAGGGGAAACCACCCTGGGTTACCCCGACATCAAATAAAAGACAGAGTTAAGTCATTAGTGATTTCCTTTGGGAAAAACGATGAAGTTGAAAATATAGACGTATGGAGAGAAAAAAAAAATAAAAGAGAACATTGACATCTGGGCGCAAACGCCACTGTGCATAATGAAGCGGGCCCAAGTGGCCAAAACTTATTTTTATTCTAATGTGAATTATATTTTAAAATTGATATTGAAAATAAAAAACTTGAAAAAGTAGACAATGAAATTATTAATTATATTTGGGGATATAAAACACATTACATTTTAAAGGAAACACTATATAGGGCAAACAAAAGTTGAGGTCTGGCTCTACCCAGCCCAATATTAGTTAAACAAACTAACATAATTAATCGTTTTAAATCAATTAAATTACCACCAAGTACACCCTGGGAAGCGTTATATATATATATATATATATATATATATATATATATATATATATATATATATATATATATATATATATATATATATATATATATATATTGGTTTGGTTTTTAATTAGGAAACAGATGTAGGATATATACAAAAATAATAAAGTATCAAAAAATTTAATAGTCCCAAGGAAGTTTAAATATATCAAAGATTTACTGTTGAAATACAGGGATATAAAAGACTTATGGAAATTAGGAAAAAAAATTAGACTTACGAATGGATTAGAGAAGATCAGCATAAAAATAAGAGAAGCAAAGTCGAAGAAAAAAACTGGGGGGTGAACTGGGAAAAGATTTTGGGAAATTGGGTAAGTATTAAATCATTAAAATTACAGAGTGTAATCTTTAAGTATCTACATAATGTCTGGCTTACAGGCAATGTAGCAATAAGAAGGCATATGATAAAAATATTCCCAAATGCCCAATGTGCAAAAAAAAAAAAAAAAAAAAAAAAAGAAAAGAAACAACAAGTTTTACAAAACTACATGCCATATTAGGATGTGAAAAAAGGGAACAGGATAGACTTAAAATAATTACACTCATTTCAAAGAAGGAGAGATACCGAAGGAGAATGCCTTTGTATTTGGATGAGAATTTCGAAAAGAATACATCAATGGAAATAATTAGTTTTGTTGTATCAACAATGATGGCCTGTGGGCAGGTTATTGTGATCCAAAAGTAACCATTGGCACAGTCAACACACTATCCTTGTCTAACCAGGGAGGGGAGATGGGGTGGGGGCTTCGGTTTACGGCCCAAGTAGGGGTACGTACCAGCCTAAGCGCGGGTTGGAGCTCCGGCCTCATCTCTCACCTCAGGTCGACAAAACCAAATTTTGTTAGGGTATCTTAAATTTTATATAGAATCAACTCCTTCGGAATCCTATATAGTAGTAAATTAACAAATTATTTAATCAACTCTAGTAAAAGGGAATTCCTAGTTTTACTAACCTATAACAAATACCTTCTTTTTATAATGCTTTTAATTCTTCTCTTAGAACTATAGAGGGACAGGGAACCTTCACATGGAAGAAGTATGAAACATTGACGTCACAGGACTAAGTCACATGGCCCTACGCGAAGTGGACAGGCCTGTGAAAGAGCCTCAGAAAATTACATGTGAAGGAAATGGACATACAGAACATACACACGGGAAAATAGGAATGTTTAAACAAATAAAGTGTTACCCAATCTAAACAATAGGTACTAATACAATATTTTATTATTTTAAACAATTTTGGAACTTTGGATTTTTTGCGCGGTAATATAGATAATATCCACACTAAACGAGGGCAGAATTTGTGGCATTGCTTGGTGTAAAAGAAAAATATTACATATTATAAATCGGGGAATAGGGATGCATCAAAAAAAAAAAAAAATTAAGAGAAGCATAAAGAAAATAAATGAAATGTGGCTCCTTAATCAGGATGCAGCCTACTTCTTCCCAATAACTTCCATAAAAGAAAATGAGAGACGTCTCACCCAAGCATACATAAAAAACAATAGGTTTTATTTTATTTTATTTAAGTGCAACCGTCTCTCATTCAGAATAAAAAATAAAGAGGAATTTCAAAATTAAACTTGGAAATGGAAAATGACATTTCCAAAATTAAAACTTTTTCCTTTTTTTTTTCTTTTTTTTCATAAATTTAAATTCATATTGAAATTTAGTAGGTGGAACCTGGAAAAAATTTGATCAAATGCCGTCCTTACACAAATATCTATAGCAAGCACACAATATAGCATTATACATATAGCAAACATAGGACTTAGGGACCTTTGGCAAAGGTCACTAAATTTTAAAAAGGAGAGGGATTCCGATCCAATGATTGAAAATTGATCGGATGAACAAACTTTTAGATACACTAGGGAAATAAATACCCCGTCAAAAATTTGCTTTTAGATAAATTTTTGATCCAAATTCTGCTTTATAAAGTAAACAATGCAACACATCTTAGGGGGACACACATATACATAAAAAATTTTCTTTTATTTTTCGGCTAAGGGAGGGGCATCTCTCTGGTGCCCCCCTCCCCCCAAAGTAATAATACCCTAGTTTATACACTTCTTGATAGCTGGGCTGAGCAAACGTGACAATAGTTCGGCGTTTATTTGAGGCTGTTATTTTAGAATTACATGCAATATTGTACTGTTAAATTTATTTGGCAGCCATTATGTGCACTATTGTTGTAGTGTAAGGCATATGTGTAGAATTTGATATTAGAATTTAATATTCATGTCTTATCACTAATTGTTGTTATTATTAATAGACTTATTTATTTGAAATTGCGTTTGCGTTTTTTGTCTTTTGTTGCTAATGCTAGTTATACATTTTACCTTTTCTTCTTGTCTGTCTATCTCACTGTAACAATTTAAAAAAATGAACCCCTTAATTCCCTTTCAATTTTGACTTGACCTTCACTGTAACCTCAATGAAATAACGGTGCCTACAAGACACATAATAGAGCAAACGTCTATTTAAAGCTTAAATAAAAATAAACTACGCATACACATGTAATAATGATGTTGAATGTACTTGAAACAAGAAAATAGTCAATAGTCATCGCAAATTTATCGATCATTAATGGAATCGTCATTACTTAATTAAGGCACTACAGTGACAAAGTTGGCATGCACAAGTCACACGTGGGTTACGCTAACTCGTATTCAGTCTTTATATGTTATAATAAAGATGTTATCGATTCGCTTTGCTTTGAATGTTTTCTTTCACAATTAGTATTTGCCTTTTATGAACTTTATCACATTTAGTAACTTGCGTTATTTTCTTCATTGTTCATTTTACATAGAACAAGTAGTCGCGTGAAGCAATTAATTTCATGATCACTCACGTACGATTGTGACATGATGCACAATGTTACTTTACTGCACTGTATTTATAGATATTTCACAATAGAACATAAGGATTTTATATTTATGTATTAGTTATATTTAGTATACATCATAGTAGTAATTAGTAATTGATACATAACTGGGCCTTTTGAGGTCGGGCCTTGTTGAACTGGGTCGTTTCAACACCAGTCCGTTTTGGCCATGGACTCGTTTGGTACCGGTCCGTTGTGACCCTGATGCGTAGATACGATACTGCGTGTTGGTATTTTCAATGCGTTCCGGTGTTTCGGTGCTTTCAGGTGTTTCGGTGCGTTTCGGTGTTTCTATGCACCGCTTGCGATTCCGGTATTGCGTTGAATAAAGCTGCCTGCTGTGTACAAAAACTTAGGTGCAAAGTTCGTAAGTTCATTGTTTGGTTTTCCGAAATTGAGCACAACAACCTGCCAAAACTATGCACCCCCAAAACTGAAGATTTTACAACAAAATTGCTCCAATGAGCATATGCAATTTTACGTTTTGCAGAAAGATATGTTAACACAATTTTTTATGAAGAATTTTATTTATCTCAAATTACAATCAAGATCCGATGGGTTCATGCCTGAGATCGGTTTCAAGAACAACACAAGCCCGAAAAACTTGTTTCACAAATATATTCGTATCTTTAATTATTGAACAACAAGAGCTGATAAAGTCACAACAAAGACTTAAGTTTAATTTTTACAGGGGTTAATTTACGAAGCTATCACGTGCCACCCCAAGGAACAAGCCTGCGTAACAAACTTCTGTAAGTCCGAGGATATTCCGATTAGTGAATTTGGGGTTTACAATGTACTTTCGTTTCGAATAAGTTCCTGGTTGTAAGTAATAATGTAATGAAAAAGAAGTGATCATTCTACTCCGTTAATGCCACAAATTAAAGACGCGTCAAAGGCTAAGTATGTCTTATATGTTAATAATCAAAGAAGGTTTAAATTTATGTTAAACAATTTGTTTTGTGAGAATTGTAGACTTGTTTTATCACGTGACATACCTTAGACTTAGTCCAACAGTGTAAAACGGTTACCCAAATAAAATTATGTTGTTTGGGTCGACATTGTCTTACGTTGTAGGACTAGACAGACCCGTGGTAGACACTGGGTTTCAAATACAGTGAAGATTGTTTGTTACGTTCATGGATACAACTTTTTCTCTGTTAAAACGTTTCACTTTGATTTCCCCAGCCAAATTCCTAATTACCATGTATTCCAAAAGGCTTTGTTATAATGTTCATTTGTTACATAAACAATGGCGGTCATTTAAATAACAAAGGCAAAGGGTAACAAAGGCATGATAACCACTCATCTTTCATAATCAGTAAATATCAAACCCCAAGGAAAGGGTCCATGTATTACCATAATCCAATACAAACCACTGCAAACCTCCACATACTTACCATAAACTACCTTTAAAATGCATTATAATGCTAATTTATCAGTGAAAATATGTTTTAAGTGAACAAAATTGTGAAACTTATAATGTTATACATGAAGAAATTTTGAAATGAGACTTGATTTTTCACCTAGTCTGATTTGCAGTCGTAATATGTTGTTACGATATGTGCATTTCTTTTTTCATAATCATTAAAACATCCATTACATTCACAATAAAATTATTACCTGCAAACTTCTGGTTCTGTTTGAACATCGTTCTCAAAAAATTTCAAATAATTTATATGCTGTTAAATGACACAATATTCTATTTCAGTCACACAGTAATCTTAAAATTCATATACAAAAATAGATATATGAAATCAGTAACTTTATTTGACTATATTTAAGTCTATTTCAGTGCATTTTAGTAACTAACTATGATGCCATAGCCTCAGTGTCCATGAGGTTGAGGTACTAATGTTAGTGTCGTTTAGTAACTAGATATGCATTTCTAACTTCACAATTGTTATTATTTTTATCCCTCACAAAAATTTTATTGTGCTGATGATTGCTGTCTAAATCATTTTTGTACAGATTTTTTTTATTGATTTTCTGTTTTTTGTATTCTTACATATTAATTTAAGTGTCTACAATCTTCCCTATCAATTCCGTTCCTCACTGGCATGTATAGAACAGAGAGGTTATTTAAACAGTATTTGACAGTATTTGCTCTTCTTTTTGACAGATGTTATGTAAATTTTAAGAACTTTCAAAATAGCATGCCCCCTCCCCTTGAAATTTAGTAATGAAATTTATACCATATGGACAAATTTATTCTGCATAAAGCTTTTGAGATTGCGCTATTGAATACAATTCGTAACATGATAGACATCAGCAAATTACACTGTATCAACAGACCAGTTATAGGCAATTTTGATTTTGAAATCTATGTTTAATTCAAATGATTTTTTTGTTTTCAGTTTTGCGTTCTTGTCTAATTATACAGTATTACAGAAATGTTCACAGGGAACTAAATCCTTGTATCTACAATTTCAATCTACAATTTCAGATCATCTGCCCAGAGGAAGGCAGCAAAAGTTGTATGTTATATTTTTATTTGATGTAAAAACCAGAGATAACAATATTTTTAACAAGACATATTTGCCATAACTAGCCTTTACATAAGATTAAAAACTTCACACACACACACACATGACCCTTACATGTAAAAGTGGATTCTCATGCAAAACACACACAAATACACTACATTTCTTATAACCTTATAAATAACATTAATGAATGATTTAAGGAGGAAATTCAATGATACTGACTGACACTCAACTGTGAAGAAAAAACTTAATAAAAACATCTTTTATATACATATAAATACACATGGCAGTATACCCACCCCCCTTAAAAATGTTAATGTTCGCCATTGCAAAAGCAATAAAATCACACTAAGGAATAGATTACAGAATAAATATACATTAAATTTTGCAGTAAAATTCACTCACATGTCAGTTCATTCAAATTGCTTTTGGCTTTTTTTACTTCTTGGTCTTTTATATTGGTTTTGTTTTCGAGCAATGTTCTTAGCACCATTTCAAGTAGAATTTTCAGTTTGTTGAAACTATTTCTGTTATGTCTTGTTGTTTTGTTTTTTTGAATTCTTAAGAAATTTCTGGAAAATTTCTTTGTGTTTCACCTCAGTTTTGCAACACCATGTTTTTTGCAGCATGCTTTTGTCTTGTCACCACTGAAGTCATGGAGTATGGTAGAGTTGTTTATGGTGTGTTTGGTAAAAATCTTCTCATTGAGTCAAAAACTTAGCCAGTTTCATTATTAGTTGTCACTTTCAAATGCTGTTATTTTAACTTTTTTCCAAAAGTAAACATTTGATTGGGTACAAGGTTATTTTACTTTTTTTAATTTCGAACAGACAATCATTATTTTATCTTATAAATAAAATAAATAATTATTAATTTTTATTGATTCATAAGATTAAATATACATTCCCAAACTATGTCCAAATATCAATGTTGTTTTGGCCCATTTTATAATTTTTACAATTACTGGAGTATAATTGGAGTAAAAAGACACAACAGTATTTGAGACTAAAGTTTTTTGATGACTTCTAATCAGTTAAGTGAATTAGGAGCCAATGGTTATGTTGGACCAATAATGCTTGTAGGAAATGAAATATTTTAAAATGATATTTACAGAAATCAACTGGTTTTTTTTCTATAAGGTATTGCCTCAGTTGGCATTGTTTATTAATACATTTATATATATATATATATATATATATATATATATATATATATATATATATATAGATATATATATAGATATATATTAATCAATACAAAAAGGTGCTATATGACATCTTCTTCTATTATCTAAATTTCCTGTCTGTCCAGTTGACATATGGCTGAAAAAAGGAACATGGAAAAGTCACCCCATGTAGAACTCACCAAAGGAGACCCTCGCTCCATGGAAACTCACCCCAGTACATCTGGTGAAGTCACCCCATGGTCGTTGGAAAAGTCACCCCAGATTGGCTGGAGAGAGAGAGAGAGTAGTAACAAAGAAGTCAATCTGTTATCTAAATTCTAAAAGAAGTCAGTCAGTTATCTCAGTTCCAGACGATGAAATTGTCAGTTATTATTGGTATAGTTATCGACAGTTTGCTTCATAGTCCTATTGAAGTCAAGTCTATGGTATCACATTACCTATTGCAGAAGCTCCAGTGGGTGGAGCTTAAAGTGTAGGGAACATTGCTTGTAGAAATAAATACTAAAGCTAGCTGTGATTAGTGTATTTTGTAAGAGTTGTGGTTTCTGTGAAGCTTAAAAAGGTTTAGGAATCTTCTGATGGCTACATGTGATGTGATGTTAATTTATATCCAGACTAATTTTTTTTATTTGTTATGAATTTTTTACAGCGCTAAAGACGTGCCACTGATATGGTGCTGTTTTACCTCATTTCAGTTACAATCCAGATGTTAAATGAGTATCTATGAGAGAGAGAGAGAGAGAGAGAGAGAGAGAGAGAATGTGTGAATGCATGTGTGTGTGTGTGTCATGCACATGTGTTTCACTGAATTTGATAGTACATATGTTATAGATCATATATTTATACCCATGCATGCCAGCCTAAATCATATGCTAATAAATTTAATTCTGATATATTAAGTAATTCATAAGATTGGCATTTTTGTTTTCATTAAAGGGGTTGTTCCACAGTTACGTGATGTTGAAATGAATAACTTTAAAGAAAACAAACTAAAGTTTGAATTTCTCATGGGTGTTTTTAATAAAACATAGAATAAGGATACAGGTGCACTATATAATCTACTAAAATGCACCAAAGAGTTCCTATCATGGGGAGACAACAACACTTATAGAAAAGCTCTATATAGTCTACAACGCTTTTTCAACAAGGCTTTTACACTTAGTTTTTGTTTTGTGAACATATCCACAAGTGAAAATATTTTCCTTGAATGGTCTGTTTTTGATAGATGGAGGCAAAACTTCTGAGGGAAATCAGGAAGCTATACAATAATCTGATATATGATGTAATAAATGGAGCTACACTGAATTTCTTGTCATCTAAGACGCCACAGATGATTATATTATCTCATGTTTGGTAACTTTTAGACAATCAAGTCTGATATAATGTCTCAAAATGGCAACAGTACTAAACTGCAACAGCAATTCCGCAATGACCAGTAATAATGGTCCGACATATACAGGGCCTTGGTCAACACTTGTTATAGGAAAAGAAGAGGTAGGATATTTTTGAATTTCAATGTCAAAAAGTCCAAATGTACCGAATAATATATTAAAGAAATTCTTAAAGGAAATTACACATTAAATTTCAATTCATGATCACAATATTTTAGACTTGAGTATAGATGACTTAATTCACTATTGCTTTTTGTAGAACACTGATTAAAAATGTTAATCACTTAAAGTATAATCTCAATTAGGTAATTGAATAATTCAGGAGGCAATGAAATAAAGCAGTAAACCAACATGGGGCAACATCTTCATTTATTATCTGTGATCTTTGGGGCGATTTCTTCAGATGCAATGGGGCGACTTTTTCAGCCACCATGGGGTGATTCCTTCTGATATTTGGGATGAGTTCTCCAAGGGTCGAAATCTCCAATGGGGCAAGTTCTCCAGTATTCCTGAAAAAACAGTGTCAAACTGTTCTAAATAAACTTGTTCCATTATCTAACTTTCCTGTCTGACCAGTTGACTTATGCTTGATACAACACTATCTAATTCTTCTGAATAAACTACCATCCAATGACCCATGTCTGTTATTGATACAGGAAACTGTTGTAAAAACATGCACTTATTCAGATTCATATCAGATTTTCAGATTTATTTAAGTACATTTGAATAACATTAAATACTTGTGTGTGTGTGTGTGCATGTGTTGTTGTGGGGCTTAATGCCATTTATCAGCACACGATAGGCTATACATGGCAGCCAGTATTAATGGTGGAGGAAGAAACCGGGAAATCCCCGGAAAGAACCACCGACCCACGAGAAGCTACTGGCAAGCTTTCTCATATATCCACATTCGCCGAATCCTAGACTCGACTGTGTACATGTGTGTGTGTGTGTGTGTGTGTGTATATATATATATATATATATATATATATACACAAAGGTAGGTTTGTGGTGGTTTATGGTAAATACATGGACCACCTAGCAAATACAACAGGTAACAAAAGCATGCTAATCACCCCTCATTTATAATTGGTACTTTAGAATCACATTTGCTGGTTCAAATTAAAACGTAAAAAGAAATGTCTCACTCTTGTTCTTTTTTAACTAAATAATGTAGAAATATCCTTTAGCTATCATTATATACATATTTGATGACTAATTAAGTACAGCTTGAAGTAAATCTCTCTTGTGTTCATTTTGTGAAAATGGCTGAAATTTTGCCAGTCATTTAAAATAAAATATGTCTCGTTAGACACAAAACTCCAAATAAGAAATATGAAGAATAGAAGTTAAAGCAGTGATGTGCTCTAATCCAAAGATACCTGACAAACCATGACAAAAGATTGTGTATGAAATAAATATACAGCCTACAATCAATATGATTTTTTAAATGAATGACATGTTTCCACATAATGTGATGCAAATTGATTTTTGCTAAGGAAGGGTTTATTGAGAAAACGGCTGTCAGTGCCAGTGATAGCAATGCTGCTCAGGACCAACAAGGCAGGGGGGAAACCAGGGATATAGATCCCTAGGGTCCGTAAGGGGGCCCAGGCCAAACAACACTTTTTAATTTATAAAAGAAAACAAGAACTAGGAGAGACCTGGGTGTTTCTTACCCCAGGGCCCGTGATCACTCTCTACAGCCCTGATGCTGCTGCTTATGTTCCCATTGCTATGGTGCATGATGTCTATTTGGTCTGGTAATAGGATGTTGATTTCATGGATTACCAGTATGTTAATTTTTATAGTGACAATGCCACACTTGTGATACTTACAATTGAAATGTAAATTTGTTGTATCTTGAGCATATTGTTTGTGAAATTAATGATTGCCAGGAAGCAACTGAGTTACCAAACAAAGATGTTTTGAAATAAATGTGATTTTTATGATTCATTGTCTGGTATATTTATATTTATGTTGACACTTCCATGAGATATACATTCTAAAAATCCCATTCCCCAGTGAAACATTGTAAACAATCTTGACTGTATTAAATCTGCAAGGCCAGAGTTTGAGTTTATTATCAAAACAGTTGTACAACAACCAAACTTGGTATTTCTTTTTTTCAGGATTTTTTTGTTCATATATGTCTATATTCTTCTAATCCTGGTCTCAAACACAGTTTACCAACTGTGCTTGACAAGGTTGTACAATGGGAACATGCAGATTGTGGTATTTGGTGATAATATCTTTGCATTTACATGAAGTTTTAATACAAATGACTAAGTACCATTGTCATAACATGTCATCTCTGCTGCAGTACTGTAATGACAGTGAGTATATAAAATTTTGTAAGTTTTTTCATTATTCATTGAAAGTTATTTATCACAAACATGTTTGTTGAAACATAGTACATGTACTGTATATTGGATCTATTTATAGTAATGCTGTTATATAAAAACCTCCTCCTTCCCTTTCAAAATTGAAAATCTCCCATAACATCAATATTAGAGGGGAAAATCTTAAAAAAATCACTGTAATAGTAGTTAAACAGACGTACATATACACAATAGCAAGTATTTAATTTGTTATTTACAAATTAATGACTTGTAATTAAAACCTTTTGACTTTCAACTTTTACTTCAGAACTCCAAACTCTGTTGTAAAACAACTGAATCTCCACTTTAACAAGTTGATTGATAGAGTGATATCTCACCTATCTCATAATTATTCACACAGAAAAACTATCTGTCTGTAGGTTGGTACAATTTATTCACACAGAAAAACTATCTGCTATCTGTATGAAGGTATGGTATAATCTATTCACACAGAAAAACTGCTATCTGTCTGTAGGTATGGTACAGTCTGTTCACACACAAAAACTGCTATCTGTCGGTAGGTGTGGTATAGTCTATTCACACAGAGAAACTGTTATCTGTCTGTAGGTGTGGTATAGTCTATTCACACAGAAAAACTGCTATCTGTCTGTAGGTATGGTATAGTCTATTCTCACAGAAAAACTGCTATCTGTCTGTAGATATGGTATAGTCTATTCACACAGAAAAACTGCTATCTGTCTGTAGATATGGTACAGTCTATTCACACAGAGAAATTGCTATCTGTCTGTAGATATGGTACAGTCTATACACACAGAAAAACTGCTGTCTGTAGGTATGGTACAGTCTATTCACACAGAAAAACTTAACTATCTGTAGATGTGGTACAGTCTATACACACAGAAAACTATCTGCTGTCTGTCTCTAGTAGGTATGGTATGATTTATTCACACAGAAAAATTGACTATATATATGTAGGTATAGTACAGTCTATTCACACAGAAAAATTGACTATATATATGTAGGTATAGTACAGTCTATTCACACAGAAAAACTATCTGCTTTTCATCTGTAGGTACAGCTTGCTGACTAGATCTGCCTAAGTGTGGAGATATAGGGACCCAGGCCCTGTACCATGTATCCTGCAAAACAAGGCCAGGGCCTGACATGCTCAGCATGTGAGAATGCTGTCAGTACACAGTCTGTACAAAGATGCAAGGATTGCAATAAGGTCTGGCACATATTTCCATGTTATCTCACATCTGGGCAGGGGTTATGACATTGATCCACATATGAGGGAGAAAGTGAAGTCATTGTTTCCAGTTAATTTTTTCTTATTTTCAAGTTTTGTTTGCAAAATATCAATTTTGGATTTTGTTATTCCCACAGCATGGTATTTTATGACCAGTTATATATTACAGTAAATGAGGGTTGTAAGTTATAATACTTAATAATTTAAGTTTGTATAATTTCATTTGAATCGGTTAAGGACATACATTTCAATGTTGAATAATGTAGGATTTGAATTTAAAAGTAATGTAGTGAAAGTAAACTTCAGTTTTAGAAATTTAGTGAGACAAAGAGTCTTTTGTTTAGGCTGTTAAGTAAAACAGAGTCTTCAGTTTAGGCTATTTTGTGAGACAAAGAGTCTTCAGTTTAGGCTATTAAGTAAGACAAAGATTCTTCAGTTTTAGAAATTTAGTAATACAAAGAGTCTTCAGTTTAGGCTATTAAGTAAGACAAAGAGTCTTCAGTTTAGGTTATTAGGTAAGACAGACTTCAGTTTTGGCTATTAAGTAAGACAAAGAGTCTTCAGTTAGGCTATTAAGACAAAGAGTCTTCAGTTTAGGCTATTAAGTAAGGCAGTCTTCAGTTTAGTCTTTTAAGTATGACAAAGAGTCGTCAGTTTAGGCTATTAAGTAAGATGAGTCTTCAGTTTAGGCTATTAAGTAAGACAATGAGTCTTCAGTTTAGGTTATTAGGTAAGACAGACTTCAGTTTTGGCTATTAAGTAAGACAAAGAGTCTTCAGTGAGGCTATTAAGACAAAGAGTCTTCAGTTTAGGCTATTAAGTAAGGCAGTCTTCAGTTTAGTCTTTTAAGTATGACAAAGAGTCGTCAGTTTAGGCTATTAAGTAAGACAAAGATTCTTCAGTTTTAGAAATTTAGTAATACAAAGAGTCTTCAGTTTAGGCTATTAAGTAAGACAAAGAGTCTTCAGTTTAGGTTATTAGGTAAGACAGACTTCAGTTTTGGCTATTAAGTAAGACAAAGAGTCTTCAGTTAGGCTATTAAGACAAAGAATCTTCAGTTTAGGCTATTAAGTAAGGCAGTCTTCACTTTAGTCTTTTAAGTATGACAAAGAGTCATCAGTTTAGGCTATTAAGTAAGATGAGTCTTCAGTTTAGGATATTAAGTAAGACAATGAGTCTTCAGTTTAGGCCATTTAGTGAGACAAAGAGTCTTCAGTTTAGGCTATTAAGTAAGACAGAGTCTTCAGTTTAGGCTATTAAGTAAGACAGAGTCTTCAGTTTAGGCTATTAAGTAAGACAAAGAGTCTTCAGTTTAGGCTGTTGAGTAAGACAAAGAGGCTTCTGTTTAGGCTATTATGTACGACAGAGAATCTTCAGTTTAGGTTATTGTTTTAATATAGATTTGATTACCTTCATTGTGCTTAGAAATTTATGATGTCTCTTGCCATAGCAGCTGTCATTAATTTTGAATGGATAAAGAGACTTTCTCACATCAGAATTTTACATTATTGTACAAAAATTGTCATTGGAAATCTATAGAAATATTTTCAATGGAAATCTGTAGAAATCCATTGATGCACAAACATTTTCAGTGAAAATCAGTTGAAATCCATTGATGCACAAATATTTTCAATGGAAATCTGTTAAAATCATTGATGCACAAATCTTTCTGTGGAAATCTGTAGAAATCCATTGATGCATATATATTTTTGGTGGAAATCTGTTGAAATCCTTGGAAACTCAGCAGAAATTGTACTATGTTCTGTGGACTTCAGATTCATATTTTGTCTCACAGAAATAATCCCACACATTTGTGTGAAAATTATTATGCACAGTATATGGAATTTGGTGGAAAATTGAAACGTAGAAATTGTCTGCTATGTAAAAAGGTTAAAGATAATGGAGAAATATAACTTAGAAAGTTTTTTAAAAAATCTGAGTATGGATAAAAGGACTTAGTTTCTTTTCATTGCCAAAATTTATGAAAATTCTGGACTTTGTAATTGTTCATTACTGAAGTTACTTTGTCCATTCCTTGTTTTCATTTTGTGTTGAGTGTAAATAAATATTTGTTAGTTTCTGTATTTTCTCCACACAACTTCAGTCAGCACAGAATTACATTTGATTTCAATGCCTCTGTCTTTATCACTTCTCACTTGTTACATTTTTATCTTTATACTCACTGTTAAAATGTACACTTATTGCAGTTGCATTTTAAACATTTTTGTATATGTCAAAAAATTGATTTTGGGGCCAAAAGGTCAAAGGTCAGAATGATTGTGGCTCAAAGAAATATGGGTTTAGCAGAAAAACTTTTTGTTCTAGACTAGTTTCCTTGAATAAACTTTGTGGATGGATTGCGCTTAAAATAATAAAGAAACCTGTAGATTTTGGGGTCTAAAGGTCCCAGGTTAAGGTCATGGTAAGTTTAATAAGAAAATAATGGTTTCTGCAGATCAGGTTTAGTTGAAGACTGTATAGGTCATTGAGACCTCTCGGTCAATGATCTCCCACGTCCACCCATTCCATGCTAGTGCTTTTATGGAGGACTACCGTAATAAAATTAGGGTATATGACGTACCTAAATAATAGTTGCACATGTAAACTAGGAAACAAAGGCATCTAACCAGTCTAGCCTAACTGAATGTGGCTACTCCATGTTCGCATGGAATGGTATGGTTGTTCATGGTGTAATTTGTTGACTTTAGAGACATTCCTACTTTATGTCCATGTTTCTTCCTCATTATTTACGATATCAAGAATGCATTATTTCGTGTTGTGCGTTTCTCTTATCTTTTTCTTATGTCTAAAAATACACCATCTGTACCATAAAGTCCATCAGCACTAAATGTACACTTACTTATAACTTATTGTAGAGTTAGTAAAATAAAATAGTAACAAAGCAGAGCCTTTAGTGTGTGCCAGTTGTGTCTCAGAAGCAGCCTTTTTGACTATCATCTGTTAGAGAAAAATAAACTCATCTCATGATGGCATCACATGGCAAACAGTGTCATGAAAAATAAATTATTGACTTACCATATATACTTGCATACCAGTGAAAACCAACTGCAAACAACATAGAGTATTCTGACATCACATAACGTACCAGCAGATTAGAGGCTATGTTGTTTGTTTTACTGATTACTGCTAACAAACTGCATAGACCCAGATCTGGCAGCACATTATACATTAAAATAAAAGCTGAGA
>JAECUM010015853.1:0-43264 GCA_016617855.1 Megalonaias nervosa | reverse complement strand
AGCAGTAGTTTTATTTAGTGGTGTGCTTAGATGATGTACAATTTCCATAAGTAAAATATCCAAAGAAATGTCAGCCACATTACATTAAAGTAGCATACAGGTATGCCAACATTCATTCCACTGTGCATGTTTCGAATGCAAACAACTTCACCTTACATACGATACTCTCTCAAACGTACATACTAACTGGTGAGGTGGCGCTCTACAGTTTCGTATTTATCATGGGTTAGAATTTTAAAGAAAAAGAATTTCCCCGGGTTTTCTCACTAGTTATACTGGCTATTTAAAAAAGACTTTGTATATCTTAGGTATTGTTCAAAGAACCTTTAATTCCCTTTATTTTGGTGTATGATTGATGGGTGTAATATGGATTATAGAGTATACAGCTTGGCCTTACTCCAGATGTGCACCTTTCAAAAGAGTGCTAGCTCCACTTGCTCATTTTCACTTCCCGAACTTCAGAGGTAAATTGTTAAAAAAAAGAGCCGATAACTTTTTTTGCATTTTATATATTTGGTAATTCATTCATTGCACTTTCAGAAGCTGGTATTGCCTAGTCTAGCAAAATTCATTTTCCCTATTTTAATAGCTGCCAAGGATAGGGTACTTTAGACAAATTCAGGTTGAGTTTTGGAGCACAAGGGAGCAGTCATTTTAGTTAGCAGTGTGCTAAGATCATTTACAATTTCCAAAAGTACAATATCCAAAAAAATGTCAGCCACATTACATGAAAGTAGCATAGAGGTATGCCAACATTCTCACCACTCTGCATGTTTTAAATGCAAACAACTTCACCTTACATACATCACTCTCTCAAAAGTACATAATAACTGGTGAGCGCCACCTGAGCGCAAAATAACAGGGACAGTAACCGTAACTACATAGCATATACAATCGGAATATCTTAGCTGTTTCCGTGAAGTGGAGAAAGAAACTTTTTAAAAATTATTTTTAAAAATATTATACATATAAAATATATGCCCGACTGCGTTGTGTGTTTGTGTGTGTGTGTGTGTGTATATATATATATATATATATATATATATATATATATATATATATATATATATATATATATACTTGCCGAGAACCAGGCTAAAGAACCCTAGGCTAGTAGACGCATTGTTCGGAGGATTATTGGATGCCAAGGTACCAGGCGAACATATTCCACGAGTCGCTGCGATCGAGATCATGGTCAAGCTCGATTTTGACTTCATTTTCAGTGATGTCAAACGAATTTGTTTCAGGTGTTACGTAAAGTTATCGTAGTTTTCAATGTCGCACACGAATTGTTATTCTTTTAGTATGTTTTTGATTTTATTTATGATTATTATTTATTTCTTTATTTCGTGGGTTCTGTGTGTGTGTGTGTGTGTGTGTGTGTGTGATATTTTACGTTTAAAAGCAAGTACGACGACTTATATTATGATGGCGGCATTTGAGCATTTATGTGATTGTCGTAACATCTCAATCATCCGTATGTAAACACGTACTCGACGCTGATATTTATATTTTGGTCGTCAGGACGTAGCACTAAAACATAAAAAACGTGATAGTCTTACATTGTAGGACTAGTAACCGTCAAGTTTAGCAACAGGAATAAATACGTAATTCTTTTTAAAAAGAAATCTTTGATTTCCCTTACACGAATACATTTTAAAATCCCATTCAGATATAATCATTTTCTTACACCTTTCTGTTTTCAGTCATAAAATCATACCGAGAAACAGTGTCAATACATCGTTTGCTCCACAATTTAAAACAAAGCAGAATCAGAGACATCACTTCTCTTTTTGTTTAAAAAAAAAAAACACAAAAAACAAAAACAAACCATTGTCTAACTTGTGGTGGCCCATAAAGTTTCGTTACAGTGTCTTTTTAGATCACTAGTATAAAGACAAGTTAATAAACCCTCTGATCCCTTCCGAGTCATAAAGATTCCCCCACCCCCAAAACAAAAAAAAAATTGTCTAACTTGTGGTGGCCCGTTAAAGGTGCATTGTCAAACTAACAAGTTTTGTTACAGTATGTCTTCTTAGATCTCTAGTATAAAGGCAAGTTAATGAACCCCGTCATCCCTTCAGGTTCATAAAGATGCTTTCTAAACATGGTCCATACAGTTAAAGTTTATGTTGGTTAGGGTTAACTGCAGATATACTGTGTAATATAACGTATATCATAAATCTTAATTGTTTAATGGATCAACTACAAAGTGGGCATACAATATTTAAATTAAATAGTTGAATTTAATGTTTAATTTTGTTATTAAATGTGTTTCCTTTGCATAATTTTTTTTAATTTGTTTACTTTGATACCATATTACTGACAGTCACTGTACCTCTCAGTTGCCATGTTAATAGGACATTCTCTTTTGAGCTCCTCCTCATACCATGATCATTGCTACATGCTGATTACTGGTGCCGTAGGATACAAATAAAGTAAGCAAAGTGAAACTTATATTTGATATGTTTTCTAAGTAGTAATCAGGTGTACTGGCCTAAATTATTGACATACACTCAAACATTTCTATGTGTTTTGTTCTTTTCAGATTTTTTAGAAAATAGTTCTATGCGTTCTTTAAGTTTACATATTAATTTGGTTACCAGTTATATAAGTTTTATTTGTTAGTTATTGTTGTAAAGGAAATACTTCCCCTATCTATATTTTACAACATATCTGGATTTACATCTCAGCCTCATAACAAAAACTAAGTTTCAGTAATTGTCAGAAAGGTCTTACCATACTGTACTATACCATACTGTACTATACCATCTGAAAACTAGCTCCTCCATTAGTCTGGTTAATTTATTCACTTTTTCTTACAAAACTGTACTGCTTTGCAGTTATGATTTTTCACACAAATTTGTTTTTGTTTCTCAACAGCACGTAGGATTATATGTCTTATTTGCATAGCACAGCAGCCCTCAACAGCAATTAAATGATCCTGGTTAAATTTGTGTTGGCTAAAGGCTTATAGCTGCAAGTTACTTTATTCAGTTTCAGGTGAAGGATTTTGCATTCCAGCAGCCATACACCACTCATAAATTGATTTCAATGTACCATCTGATTCCACATTTTTTTAATCATTCTTTTTTTGCTTCTCCCGCTCAGGTCTTTAAGTTCTCATGTTCGTAGTTCTGCCACAATTTATATCAGCCTCCTTCACTGTATTCAATATGGACTCAGCATTAAATATATATTTCCAAGTTAATCTTTGCCATTTATTAGCATAAGTGTCATTTTCATTCCAAGTCTGTTTCCTGAGAAATGAAAACAGATTTTGCTGACTCATTTTTATGAATAAAACTATTTTTTGCACTCTTTTCAAAAGTGCCTACGAATGCTGTAGTGCCCAAGTCTAAATCATACAACTGATATTATTGTTATTATTATTATTATTATTTCTCATTAATGATCAGTGGTGCATGTTTCTCTCTCTCAGAGGAATATGATGATTCCATCACTTTTATTTTCAGTTGACTTTTAGCTGATAATAAAAAATTTTGTGTTGTTTTGACTGAATACAGCTGCTCATTTAGCCCCCTACTTTAATCCTTATTTTTCACTGTTTGTTCTGTCCTCTCTGTTAATCTCAGTTTAGTATTTTCCAAATCAGAGTTATGTTCAAATAATGTTTAAATTCACTTTTAACTATAACTCAGCATCCTTGAGTGTATTTTTCATTAACTGCTAACAACCTACTATATATATATATATATATATATATATATATATATATATATATATATATATATATATATATATATAGTATGTACGCTGTATCAATGATATACCACGAGATGTATAAATTTTTCATTAAAAGGAAACGAAGCTTGCTGAGTTTCCTTTTAATGAAAAATTTATACAACGAGTGGTATATCATTGATACAGCGTACATACTGTACATATATTTTATTTATATCACATACAAATACATATATTTGCCTTTTGAACGGAGTTCAGATTTACTACAGGCAGCCGTGTATTGACCTAGTGAATGAACTCCTCACATCCCCTAGTGTGTCCGCTACAAAATGTAGTTCTCTGACGTAGTGGCTATTTACAATCACCTCTGCATATTGATCAGTTGATTGTTTTCTTTTCTTGGTTTCTATTTTTCTCCACATTGATTAAATCAATGTAATACACACTTATGATTTAAACATGAAAGATGGTTTTAATAATAAAAGTAGAGCAGTAGCAACACTTGGATAGCTACACCATTCAAATGAACGCAATGCCATTCACCTTCAGGCGCATGGAAATTAATGTGGAATAGAAACTAAACCAACTGACGAACCAACAAGAGGTAATTAAAATATTTTAATATATTTACAGTTGATCTAAGTCATTATTCTGCTTTAGCAACAGTACAACCGACCCACAAACTCTCTCATTCTCTCTCTCTCTCTCTCTCTCTCTCTCTCTCTCTCTCTCTCTCTCTCTCTCGTTGGTTTGACTTTAAAACTCTGTCTCTATCTGTCTGTCTGTCTGTCTCTCATCCTTTGGTTGGTTTGACTTAACTTTTACCATCATTCATAAGTCCAGAGATATTGTCGGAAAATCCTCTACGTTCGCCATTTCATAGATTTTAGCCCGTATCCTGCTACGATGGTCAAGAGAGAGAGAGAGAGAGAGAGAGAGAGAGAGAGAGAGAGAGAGAGACCTTTGGACATTTTCATATTTAAATAATAATTGATTTTTTAGAACATTATGGTATGTTTAAGAAAAAACAAACAAAAAACATAACATTAAATATATCACAGTATGTGTACCACGTAACCGAGGAATTTACTGGTTTGCAACATTGTATCATTGATAAACACTGTAGATAAATCCCAGGGAAAGTGTACACGTATCGTTAGGACAAACCATATTCTTGCAGGTTACTTGGTGTAATTTCTATTTCAAGGTTTCAATCCAGCCCAAATTCCTTTTCTCTCTCATTCCACATTTCTGCGCAGTTTGTCCGTTATGCTTGAGAGGGGAGGGGAGAACAGAAAGCAGAAAGGATTGTGATGAAAATGTGTACCATATTAAATTAATTTAGAAAACGGGGATTATTAATACCTTTCATCATTATTTTTCATACGTCACTAGTGACTAATTTGTGGAAATTGATCATTGATCTAGAATCAACTGCAGACGCTCGCGAGAATGTTTATATATGCGTATTATTGCGCCATGGGCGGATCATAATTTGATATACCAATAGTATTGGTATATCAAATTGCTTTATACCAACACTTTAAATGCATGTTATTTTTAATGTATGTGGTATATATATATATATATATATATATATATATATATATATATATATATATATATATATATATATACTGCTCTCGATATTGAGATGTAAACTTGTGTATTTTTAAAAAATGTATCAGTGTAAATATATTAATGGGTTGAAGAGTTCAACTTAATTGTTTAGCTTTTTTTAATATTCGTGTAGATATATTAATATACATGTAGTTAAGAACATCTTTGGCAACAGTGGAACTTTAATATTAATTTGTCTGCTTCAGACAGACATGCTTGTGAAAAAAAATCATGTTTTTCCAAGACATATCTATGAAAGAACCCACATTTTAATAGGAAAATTTGATCACACATATTTTTTTACCAAAATAAGAAATACATATGAAACTTCCTCATCAAATTACATAGTATTGTTTATACATGAGGGGTTTAGGCTGGATGCAGTTGTGAAAATATGAATACAGATTTGTCTTAGCACACATGAACAGTCTAACATCATGTCTGTCATACACAAAAGAATTAAACATATTTTCATTTGATGTTCAGCTGTTAATGAAATGTATACTTTATGATATTCTATTTTTTGTGATGTTGAGATGGTAAGGACATACTGTACTGCTGCATTCACCAACAGTACAATTCCTTCACTGATTTGCAGTTCTGGGATCCTCTGGTGACATCACACAGACTCAAGTCACATACACTGCATAATTGTGCATGGCCTAGTGGGAAAATGTTGATATGTACATTTAAACTTAAATATCTTGATAACCATTGATCATAATGAGTAGAAATTTTCTGATATTATGTATTTCATAATTTTTAGGTGCAGTGTTAGTGATATAGGGGTCTCGGGTCTATCTTTAAACATTAAAAATTCTCCCTTATGAAAATGCTAGAATGGGAATTCCCAATCACTTTGATAATACTAGATCAGTAATAAAAAGCAGATCTGCCAAATACTCCAAACTCATTCCTTAACTGCAATGTGCATTTTTATGTGAAATATCCAATTTTCTCTCATATTTCATGCAAAAAATTTAGTATGAAACTGTAGATTAGCTTTCAAAACAAAATATGTCTTCTCATCTCCTTGACAAGGGATTTATTCAGCCATGAACCATTTTTACAGTAGGACATGACAATTTTCTTGAATTACTGCCTGTTTTGTAAGACCAGATTCTTCATGCATGATTCAGTTGTTTTATATAAAATGTGATGACCTCAGCTGAGAGACCATCTATCCTGTGTATCAACTTTATTCTCCCTGTCAATAAAAAAATTATTCTAATTGGTTCCAGGTGACCACCTGCAGGTCTTACTCTGTTGCCGGAAGTGTAAAGGTCTCTTTGTGACTAGAGATAACCATTCTAAACATGTGCCAGAATGCTCGGGAAATCCCTACAAGTCTCCTTGCCAGCTTTATGCCTGTGAAAGGAAGTACTTCTTACAGGTATAAAACAGTGTATACTACTACTACTACTACTAGTATTAGTTTCAATGTTTACTTAGCCTTCCAACCTTTCAGAATGATTCTGCATGTGCTTCACAAAGTCAAGACTACCATTGCACAACTCATTCTTATAGTCTTTCTGTGGCTTCATTGATCATAGTTTAATAATCTATTCAGCCTTTTAACAGGAGCCTACTGTCATAACACAGGGGATCTACAACAGTCCACAGATTCTGCATGTTCAAGCTTCTCTCATTTTCAGCAATATTATCTAATGGGACAAGTTGATTAAGGTTGCCAACAGCATTGTCCAAGGTGAATGATGCAAATCTTTTGCGATTGGTGCAGTAGGAAATGTATTAATCCTAGCTGTTCCTCTCTGAGTGCAGTGGCAGTCTTTTTTTTTTTTTTCCTGTTTAAAGACGGAGTGTTTGGTTTCTGTTATTAATGCCTGTAGGACAGGTCCAATACACTTAAGTTCTAAATGTCTCATCAGGTATTTTGAGCTACAGACTGGCATCTATCTTCTCTGGTATATCAGTGATTGCTTTTATGGTTGCACTGTGTAGTAAACACTGTGCAACCATAAAAGCAATCACTGATATAATCATTCCAATCTTCAAGCCTGACTCATCTCAAGCAATCTAACCAAGAGGATAAGTTGAATAAAGTTGCCAGCTGCATCATCCAAGGTGAAGTAGAGAATCTTTTGCAATTGGTGCAATAGGAAATGCATTAATCCTAGCTGTTCTTCTCAGAGTGCATTATCAGATTTGTTTTTTTTTTTCGTATTCAGATACAGAGAATGTTTGATTTCTGTTGTTAATGGCTATAAGACGGGTCAAATATACTTAAATTCTTTAAATGTCTTATTCAGGTATTTCGAGATGCAGAGACTGGTATCTCACTACTTAAAGCCTATAGTAAATGGAATCTCTAATGCATTTTTAGCCCAAAAATAACACGATTTTGACACATCAAATAATTATGCTGTTTTTATCTTTTCCTATAGTATGGTCTGTCAGGCATTGTTTCTTGTGACTCGTTTATAAACATTTGCTATTTCAAATTTCTTCTCAGAAAATGCTGTACAGATTTCATCCCTAGCATGAGGGCTTTCAGATTTGTACAAAATGGTGCAACTAATATGGTTCCTGTTACAAAATATAGAAAAAAACTTTAAACAACTTTACTCAAAACTTGCTAAACAGAATTTGACTAAATTTGACAGAAAATATTGTAGAATGAAGGGCATTAGGATTTATAAAAAATTATGTTTTGCTATCAAATGCAGCATTATTAAAAATTTGAAGCCACAGAACAGAATCTGACAAATTATAACAGAAAACTTCCTGGTATGATGTGCTTTCAAATTTAAACTAATAATATTAAGCCGTTATCAAATGTGGCCACCATTACTGAAAATGAAAGAGTCCTAAATAACTTTTCTCAAGTATGGCCATCAGTACTAAAATAATGTTGATATGCCATCAAATATGGATTAAGATATAAAAAATAGAAATCTTTAATCAGTTGTTAACTTATGTAATCAACAGCAGTGGAAGCAGTTTCTATAGAAAACATCTTGCTGACCCAGATTTCTTCACCAATTGACCAATTGCTCCTGGATTTGGCTGTTTGGCAGATGTCAGCTTGTTGAGTGACATCAGGCTCATTTGCACTAATTTTGAATTAATCATCACTGTCCAGTATGCGTGTCCAGTACCATGACACCAACTGATGTTTATTGTGAGTTGTGTTGTTTCCTAGATTCTTTGACACTTCCAATTTATCACTGTTATTTTTTGGACCCAGACCATCATGTTATAACAAGTTTTCTCTGTAATTTTGGCATCTGGACTTTTGTCTGCATGCTATTTTCTGCATAATGAAAGGACAGAGTCTCAGACACTGAGGTTCTCACACAGGCAGGCATTTCAAACATCCACACTCTGCTGGTGAAATCAGATGAGATAGACAGGTCACCTCATTAGGATATGAGATGAGCGATTACCAAAGAAGATCTTCTCTGGCAAGCTGGATGAGGGAAAGTGATCTCAGGTTGGTCAGAAGAAACTATTTAAAGATACACCCATGTCATCCTTGAAACACTTCAACATTGACCCTGAGTCTTTGGGAAGATTGCATACAAAGTTGCTCCACCTGGCAGAGTCTCATCCACACTGGAGTTACAGACTTTGAACTGTAAAGAATTGTAGAGGCAGCATAGAAGCACAAGCAGTGTAAATCTCAAAGCTGCAATACATCCTCCATTGATCAAGCAAACCAAGGCAGCATCTCATCTTAAGTGTGCCACAAACATTTCAGAGTACAGATTGGCCTTATCAGCCACTCACATATTCGCAGAAACACAAACCAGTTAGTGATGTCATGGTCATCTTTGAAACTGAAGGACAAAGTACAACAACTTGTGCCCATTTGTTCTTTCACCTTGATACAAATTCAACCTGAGGAATGGGTTTTTTTTGTTCTTTTTTAAAAAAATTAATTGTTTAGTAATCTGGGTCTTTATAAAGTTTGAGAGAACATTATGATTTTCAAAATTAGTATGTGATTTTATTTATATTTTGTTGGAAATCATTATCATCTCTTTTACTGTATGTACTCACTTATAAGCCAAATTCAACTGCAAACAACACAGACCCAGATCTGCCATGGAATAGTGACTGGCTGATCAGAGTTTGTGTTGTTTGTTCTTTTGAGTACTCGTAATAACCTGCACAGACTCAGATCTGCAAGTACACTATGTGACAGGTGACCTGGGTCAGTGCAATTGACTATATACAGTATGTGAGATGTGGAAAATTAATCCTTTTTTATTTGGTTATCGATAAGTTTAAACAAACTGCATTTTCATTGATTTCCTTGAGTGGTACTTTATGGTGATTTTCATCGATTTCCTTGATTGGTACTTTATGTTGATTTCCATGATTGGTACTTCATGTTGATTTTCATTGATTCCATGATTGGTACTTTATGGTGATTTTCACTGAATTCCTCGATTGGTGCTGTATGGTGATTAATTTCCTTGATTGGCACTATACAGTAGCCCCCATCTTGAACGGCCCAACCAGCGGCCACCCGCTCCTTATGGGCAGAATCTGACGGCACCGACAAGTTTGTATTCAAAAGTACCCCTCATGAAAGGCCATCCTGCTAACGCGACCAGCGGCCAGCATATTGGTGCAGAAATACAAAATTTACCCCTCACAAGCAGCTGCATTTTATTTTGTAATATGTATCCAGAACCAATTTTATTCATAACGTGTGTCAAGTAATCTGATTTCTGTTTCCCGATGTCAGGTTTTTGTTACTGAAAGAAGTGTTGACTAAAGTACATGTACCACTAAGGTTAATATTATATCATTTACGCCACATGAGAAGCCACATTTATTCCATAAAGCCGAGAAAGACTCAAATTTTAATCCATACAAAAAGGTAAGTACACGTAATCCGATTAGCCTTACTGCTGTGTTATCATGAGATGTCCGGTTTAGTCACTCTGATAATTGTTAAGATTACAATTATTGAACAGTAGTAACAGCTGAGAAGTGGCGGTATTGATGTACAATACACAAGTCAGCGGGAAAATGGTTTGATAGCCTTTATGGCTTCCCTTAGTTACATGTTGAGCTTGTTCACTTTCATAATTAGTGGCTATTACTACTGACAATAATTGTCAAGATTACAAATCCTAACGGCCACAAGGTGCTATTGTTCAGGTCAAATCTGCGTACATATTGAAGCTCTTTTGGCTTCTCTCACTTAGTGTAAAGAAATGTAAACACAAATAGGGTACCAGACTGTGACTAATGAATCACATGACAAGATTACTGCCTTTAAAAAACACATGGCATTTTGTTTAAATGCAGAAAAGTTGTTTTATCAGTCTTGTAACACTGATGATTACAACTGGACGTAATTGTCAAGATTATAACAGGGTCACCATAGTCTAAAAATAGATTTTTGCAGACACACACACACACAAATTAGCCTTGAACAAAACAGGGTACCAGACAAAGACCGAAAAATCACGTGACAACACATTCCATTACGAAGAAGGCATTTCCTCCGCTCTGCAAAAGTTTTGTCTGCATAATTAAATCGCATACAGTTAACAACATCTGAATAAATCATTACGAAACATTAACATGTCATCACATAAATGGAGACAATTATTTTATAAAACAGTCGGTTATTCTACTTGACGATGTCAGGTGAGGTGGGGAGGGGGAACTTGTCAAACGATTTTAGGTAGAAAAGACTTGAATAAAACAATTTTATGTTGAAAAGACTCGAATAAACAACATCGTAACTGATAAGGAGGTTATTCAGCAGCAGTGGGAAAATGGAGCAAATGGAAAGAGAATTATGTATGTACCAAGATTTAAATGGCGTTTTTGAATGGTTTTGCAATGTTCATAACAACAACACCCGCTTGCATATCACGCTTACGCCAAGAATAAGAACTATTAATGCATATTCAGTTGAAATAAGTCTATTATTATAGCAAGAAGAACCTTTTAATAATTAATGTTACTTTTAAATGAAGATATTAAATGCTTTGAAGAATGTAGCTTTCTTACTGCGTACATTACATATACTTCTCACAAAAAATTTATTCCCCCTCTGGAAAGGCCACCCGTCTTATAAGGCCACTTTCCCGGTGCAGAAGGGGTGACCGTATAAGAGGGGGACTATTGTATATTGATTTTCATTGATTTCCTCGATTGGTACTTGATGTTGATTTCATTGATTGGTACTGTATGGTGATTTTCATTGATTACTTCATGGTGATTTTCATTGATTTCCTTGACTGGTACTGTATGGTGATTTTCATTGATTTACTTGATTGGTACTATATATTGATTTTTGTTGATTACCTTGATTGGTATTTTATGGTGATTTTCACTGATTTCCTTGAATGGTAATATATATTGATTTTCACCGATTACTTTGATTTGTACTACATGTATATGGTGATTTTCATTGATTTCCTTTATTGGTACTATATGGTGATTTTCATTGACTTCATTTTTATACCTCATCACAGTGTTATATATATTCATGTTCTCTGGAAACATTTTTAGGCTGAGTGATAGTTCTGGCCATTGATACATTGCTTTTGTGTTGGACAGTCAGTTTATGCAATGAGTTTTATCAATGTTGACACTTTTAGATTTATCAGTGTTCAGACTAAGTTTTGTGAATGTTGAGTGGAGAATGTATATAGCCTCATCTTCTCTGATGAACTAAAAGCACTGAATTAAGTTATTTTCAAAAGTGTAATGTTTGACACTCTCCAAAAAAAATGGCATTTTGATTGATTTGCCTTTTCTGAAAATAGTATTTGCAAAAGTTACATTCTTTTTATAGCAACTACAAAATCCTCAGAAATTAGTATCATCTAAATAATAGTGAATTCCTAGTACATTGTACCCTTATTACTTCTCTGATCTATTCATTATTTGAATTTTCTAAAACAAAAAAAATGTATCAACAAATACATGTTTACTGCATGCAAATCATTATTGTTATCTCGGAAATGAGTATCATTAAGTAGGAAGTACAAAATGTTATTACTGAGGAAAGCCATATGGCATCTTTTAAATCTTATAGATGTAATCTTTTCACAATTTCATGAAATTAAATGGCAGAGGTAAAGTAATATGTAAATTTCCAATCTGGCAATTGAATGAAGAAATAGTTTTAAGCATACATTTACTTTGTACAGGTGTACAACTGGTCAAGTAAAAGCAACGAGAGATCAGCTTTCCGTTTAGACAAAGAACACTTGCAAGAAGACTATACAGCTGGAATTCTGTCTACAGACACACCCCCAACTGGAGTTACAGGTGGTGGACTAAGTGATGAAAATTGTGCTTCATTTCTGTCCAGTATTGAGGATTATCCACAGTTGGAGTACCTAGATTTAGCCAAAAAAGATCCATACATTGGTGGCCAGAATTATTCCTCTCAGGTCAATATTAGAGATCCTTTCTTGATAAATGCCACCATGAAAGTCCCAAGCCAGAGACTACCAGTACGAGTGAATGATGATTTTCAGGCAAGCCCATCTTTTCAGGATACAAATTATTTCAACTTTCCAGCCTCCACAGAGGACCCAACCCAGTTGGACTATCTTGATTTAGCACGTCTTGATCTCTTCATAAATAATCCCTCATTTCAGACACAGTATGGAAGTCTGTCAGTTGCTGCTTCTCGCCAACCAGATAGGTTTCCAGTTGATCGTTATGATAATTACAGCCCTGTTTCTATTGTCTCAAATTCTTTTCATTGCAATGCAGATAGGACTGGTGTGCCAATTGAAACCTCAGTTCCACTGCAAGAGGTGCTTCAAGACAAATCTGTCAAAGGACCCAATGATAATTTACAGTGTGACTTTGCAAAAGTTAACCAAACTAATACATGTACTTCTACAGACAATTCTCAGCTTGAAAGTCTTCCATGTCTTTTAAGTAAATCAGATGTTTCTACTAAACCAGAAAGAAGAAAAAAAGAAAAGAAAATGCATAAACTGGCATCGAATTACATGACAGATAATGTTTCTGATGGTAAAGCAAGATGTAATCACCCATCAGACCATCAGAAGGAACTAGTTCAGACTTATGCTGTTGATAAATCATATGAATATAAATCTAAGAGAATTAAGACAGAGAGGAAAGAGCCCAAGCTTGAAGATTTGGGTTTGTATACAGGGGAGGTAATTCTGGATAGGACAAAATATTTCTGTAAAAATTGTGACTACAAGACTTACAACGATAACCACATAAAAGAACATTTAGAGAAACACAATCAGTTGAGTGAGAAAGTGAAGAAATGCCCTTTTTGCTCCTATACATGCTGTGAAACAATGCGTATGCAGATTCATCTTTTGAAGCATGCAAATATTTCTCTTTGCCCAGAATGTGGAGAAACATTTCATGAGAAGGCAAAATTGGAGGATCACATTAGTGAAGTTCACACAGGTAATTTGAGATCAAAGCTTAATGTGTACATGGCTTTCATAGAACATTGTAAGCAAAGTTCATGGACTCTGCTAACAGTTTAGAGATCTTTTATTTTCCATAAATATTAAGATCACTTAAATCTCTAACTTAAAATACATGTTTTAAGTATGTATTTTAGAAACAGAATATTTCTATTTACTGAGCTCAAGACAAATTTAACTTTGTGTATTATATGTACATCACTATTATCTCTCATTCTTGGTATTTTCAAAATTTAAAATGTTATTCATACTGATTAAATAAAAAGTTTTTTCAATATTTTACTACTACTTTGAACTCTAACATCATTCAGACCAGGTTTTCATATCCACTGAAATTTGCATATTACTCCACTCAAATGGGAAATCATGGATCAACCTCATCAATCTCACAACAGAATCAATAAGAATCGAGATATTCCCTCATCTGCATTAAGAAAGCATAACAGCAGTGTTTCATCCAAGCCAAGAGTTGCTGAGGCTGCACATCTGGATCTTATTAAAATATACCCTTAGGAACAAACAGTTCTCACGACAAATGAGAGTTCCTATCCCCCTTGATGGCATACAAAGACAAAAGAATATATTCTCAGCTTAAGAACACTTTAAACCACTATTTTATATAAAGCACAGAGTACACGTAGGTAAAAAAAAATGTAGACGTCGGTCTAAACATTGGAAGGGGGGGGGGCATAAATTCAGGAAGGGGAAAAACAAATTCACACTTGGTAGGCATTTTCAGTGATGACTAAAATGAGGTGATCAATGTTACAGTCTCATAGATCATGCATCATTTCACAACCCAATATTTAACATAAAAATATTTGGACAGATTGAACTCGCAATGAAACTCCATTCATAATGCCATGAAGATATTACAATATTTCACAAATGGTAGTTGTGAGACATCTGTGCTTTTTTCAGGAGGTTTTAAGTGAAAGTGCTGTTGACTATTAAATTAGATATGATTCTGTGTGTCCTTCAGATATGCATATGTTCTGTTGGCAAACACCACAGCGGTATACTTGTGAGATGATGCATTATATAAGTTTCTTGTAACAATTTTTGTTTACATCTAATTTCCATCTTTTCTTTTAGGGAAATACAAGTTTAGTTGTTCCCATTGCTTATACAGCACAAATTACAGAATTGGATTTGAAGAGCACCAGAGAAAGCATACAGGTACTAAATCAGTAACAAGTTTTATACATGCAAAGTTAAATTTCTTTTGAAGGCCACTCTGAAGAAGTTGTTGGCATCCAGTCCCAAAATGTTAACCCAAATTTTACTCACCCTAGCTATCTCATGCCCTAGCCTGTGTTGTGGTTGATGTGTATGGAGCCTATCAATCACAAATTATTGAGTGAGAGGTATAGGTAGGTTTCATTGATACACTAATATATTAGATACATAGAATCAGCAAGGAAAATGTTAAATACTTCCAAGTAGCATATAATGATGCTTTAGTGCAATTAAATCCAATTCACATCCGTTTAATAAAGATGATCAATCCATGTAGATATTTTTGGAGTCTTCAGTTTGGGGTCATTTAGTTTTTTCATGCATGGATGTTTCACTAAAATGGTATTTTTTTTTTAAATATTAAATTTCATGGTCATTTATTTTGCATGAATGAAAAGTTACACAAAACACAGTATTCTATACTACCAAGGCATATTTTCTGCATTTCTGTATACGAATGATATTTGTATGCTGATATTGTATACACTTTGTTTAGGAGCCCTTCACAGTTGTGACTATGAGGGATGTAGTTTCAAGACCTGCTATGTTCGCAACCTGCGAGTCCACAAACAGCAACATGAGGGCATTAAGAAGTTTGTCTGTGATGAGTGTGATTATGTTACAGATAAGGTATATTAGCAGTATTTTCTTGTCTCCTGTAAGATCCTACACTATATTGTACTACATTTCAAGGCTCATGACGTATAAAGATTTACTTGCCGTGCCAGCACACCCTCAACTTCATTTACCTCTGCTTCAGAGCTGCCAGACAAAGATGTATTTTGGCCTTGCTATGTGTTAAATAAGAAAAGACATAATCATCCTTGATTTTCTGTAGTCTAACAGAGATATCATGATTGCAGATTCTCAAAGTCTGAGGTTTCATACTCATAAAAGTTGCTCTCAGACTCATTTTCAAGGACTCAAGTCCAGTGGACTTGCGTCTTTGAGAAAAAAGTATCAAAACAATTGCTCCAGTAAAGATCAATAATGCTGCAGTGTAAATAGTGATCCGTAGTTTAGAGGAGAAATAACTTTAGGAGTCAACACTTGACATCAATATATATATATAATGTTTTATTTCTCAAGATCAGATTTCTGTCAGCTATTCCCTCCATATTACACACTACAGTCCAGCAATGTACCAGATGTTATCTCCGGTTAAACTAATTCATATTCACACTAGCAATTACAAAATTGCAAATTGTTATCAAATATTTCAGAAGACAGTTCATGTCAGTTAAAAACAACAAATTTCGAGATTGGCAATTTACAGGTTCTGCCATTTGTGTTCAGAGTTGCAGTGCTGTTTCACTGCTGACCACTAGTGAATAATAAACTTGCAAAATATTTAATTTAGCATTAAATAAATGCTCTCTTCACTAAAAATAAATATTATTAAGGGAAAGTGGTAATTGTCTAATAAAATACTGATAAATCAATCGTAAATACTATGGTTACATGCCTACAACATCCAGAATGGAAAATTTCCATAGGTTAACCTTTGAATGGTAAACCAAATAATCAAACATTTCATTACTACTGTGGAACCCAGTTTAGTGACTGAGTCTACTAGGTAAGTTACAGGGCCAATTTAGACAAAGCATAAAGCCATGCGTTTATTATGATATTCCTAAAAGGAGTAAGACCAGGAGAAAATTATCGGAATTACCTTATTTATTCATGAGCTTTACATTGGGAAAAATATCCTTTCATATATTTCTTTGATCAATAATGAGCAGCCATTACAAAGGTTAAATTAAAATGCTTCTGATAAAAATAATCATAATAATAAATAGTACTAGTATTTGTATTTTATCCATGCACTTATAAGGCAGGCTTCCTTTCATGTCACGATTAAGTCCTTGACTTGTCAGTGTGAGAGAAAAATTCAACTTCTGCCCAACATCAGTATTTTGTTTCTGTTTTCTATTAAGGTGTGTATATAGTTTTTATTATTAATTGCTGTATTTCGTTTTTCATATTTAGTGTTTGTTGTATGACTTTTGAATGTACTTGTTACGGGATAGTTACATTAGGAATTAGGATTGTATGCACAGTTGACTAACATCTTGCTACATGGATATAGCCATGAGATGGGAACCAAAGAAAATATGACAGTCCTAATGTTCTGCCAATTCACATAAATTAAAGAAAAGTCATGAATGGATAGTATAGTTTCACCTTCAATAATCTAAATACTTTCTCAGCTTCAGAGTATAGTTGCTTTTGCTTGCATTTTTCTTGAAATAATAGTTTTCTGATAGTAAGGCGAGATTATTGATAGCTTACCATCTGTTTTTATACTGTTCTGGGCTGTTCAGATTTGTTTTCACCCACTTGTCTTCCAAAAATTCACTTGTCCACCTTACTTTTCACTTGTCCCAAAATTGTAATCACTTTCCGAGATTTGATAATATATATGCGCTTAAATCCACTGAAATAATAAACAAAATAATTTGAGACATAATTTATTTATTAAAACAATTTGCATTTTTCAAAATATTGGTTGATACTACACTTTGGCTACTCAGGGTATACGTTTTTTAGCTGCTAGATTTTTAAAAAAATGTATGTGTACATGTTTGTCACCAGGACCAGCACTAAAAATGTATGTGTACATGTCTGTCACCAGGACCAGCACTAAGGCAACCGTTGATAATTGTGTCTGGGTTGAAATCCTCATAATCTGGTCCATTTGCTGAAATATTTCTTTAGAATTTTAGAGAGTCTTGGTTTTATGAATTCAGTAATGATGTTTTGATTAAGCTCCTTGAACTAAATCCTGGTACAGTAAAGTTGGCATAATAGACTATGAGATGTCTGTAATCAGGCTTATGAACAGATACGTTGTAGATAACTACTACTGTTATAAAAGTGTGTTCTAAGATCCAGTGAAAGCTTGTATGCCCTCATCTTTGCTTTGAACACTAAATACTGCTGATGAATGGCAGTATGGTCTTCCATTTTGAAAATAACTTCAAGATGATACAAGAAATACCTGCAAGTCTCAATCCCATATTTATCCAGAGCTGCCCTCTCATGAGGAAACTGCATATAGTCACTGTCAAATACTCTGGTTGGATTTCCAACCAGTATTTGGGATATTTTGTACAATAACTGCAATAAATTCAAGCCAGGAATAACAATCAACCCAATGAAACTAAAAATTTATCTGTCCTTTAACTATGTTGTATTTGACATTTTGCTGTCACATGTTCAGGCTTATGTCTCCTTGAAGAAATACCTCATACTCAGTAGCAGTCTTACATTTTGCCCCTCCACTTTCAAGTGAACTTTCATTTTTCAAAATCTCCTTATTACAATCCTTATGAAAATAACTTTGCAAACTCATTTTACCCACATTTAATCAGTTCATAAAGAAACCATCTCAAAAGTTGCCTCAGTTCTTTTCATTAATTTAATTACACTTACTCGTTGGATTAAAATCAGAGTGAGCCATTGATGAGGATCTGGTTTAAGTAAACACAGTACAACAAAGCCACTTAAAACACTGCTGATTAATCATACTGGCTTTGTTTTGTTGGGCATGTTTTGATTTGGTCATTTAGCTCAAAATGCAGTCAAGCAGTAATAGAACATGTGTACATGAAATGGTAGATCCATTGATCACCCTTAGCTGTGATACAAGATGTAATTGTACACATGAATGGGGTGGAATCATTTGTTTAGTACACCCTGATGGAATGAAAGTCTATATAAGATAATGTGATTAAACTATACAAATTGGAATATTCCCAACTGTTTAAAATAGGAAAAAAGTACTTGTCCTGGACTAGCAACTTGGAGAAATTTACTTGCCCAACTTCAGAAATTAGTAGTCTTGGACATGAGGCTGTGGGATTTGATCAGCCTTGCTGTTAGTGGACTTGAATCATTTTAGTAAATAAGAAATTTAAAAATGAGTAGAGAATTAATTCTTGCTTGTTACAGCTGGGGCAAAAGTTTCTGGTGGATTTTAATTGCAGTATTTATTATGATATGGTACCTAACAAATAGGTAGAAAAATAATTGGTATTCTAGTTTGCATTCTTGATGAATAAGATAATTTATACTATGTACAGACAATGATACAAAGTGATATTCTTCTGATATATAAAATTGTTGAAATACATGTACTTTATTTTGGTGTGGTTTTGGAAAAAGAGAGAAACAGTTTCTTATGTAAAAAAAAGTATCCATTTCTAACTTAGTTTGCTTTCTTTTTGCAGTCCCAGTTATTAAAGAAGCATGTGATAGCTATACATAAAGTGAAGAACTTTAAATGTCCACATTGTAATCATGTTGGAGCCACAAGATCCGATGTGATTGGACACATCCACAGACTACATTTAAAAAGTAAGATGTACCAGTGTGACCAGTGTGACTTTAAAACTTCATATAACAGTGGTTTACGATTGCATTTGATGACTCATGCAGGAATCAAGCCTTTTAAGTGTTCTCTTTGTGACTATCAGAACAATATAGTGGGAAAAATTACTCGTCACATCAAGAGAAACCACATCGACAAACAAGCCACTGTTGAAAAACTTGATATTCCTTTCACCTATGATATTAGCAAGTACAAATGCACAAATTGTACTAATTCTGTGAATGTGAAGGTGATAGACTTATCAAAAGATAGGAGAACCATGGATATTGACAATAGTCAACAAATTCCAGTTGATAACAAAGAATGTATAACAAAGGGGGATAACTCAGATGAAGCACTTGTGACACAAGAGAATAGTGAGGTTTTAATTTCATCAAATGAAGCTATTAACAGAATTATGGAAGCTGAAAGTAATATGATCAGTATTTCACAAGGAATTGAATCAGTAAATGACCATCAGCAAGCAGCTGAAAGTGCAAATGCTCTCAAGAATTTGACTTATTCATGTGGGGAGATGGATCTAATGAGGAATTCAAATTCAGCTTCTTTATCTTGTGGAGTGATTACGAATAATTTGTCATTGCTTTTTCAATGTGGACATTGCTCTCTTCTCTTTAACAGTCAACAGATGTTGCAGGCTCATTATAATATTTGCACTGTTGTTTCTTCATGTAATATGTCCCAGAATATACATGTCATAAATCACTGAAGCTGTATATCTGTATACCTTATTGATTTCTTCAAGTCTGTTTTAAAGACTAGAGTTTATTAACTAATAATTGCAATGCATTAGTTGGTAAAGTAACGAAGTTGTTGTAGGGTTTAACGCCATTCTTCAGCACAAGATAGGCTATACATGGCGGCCAGTATAAATGGTGGAGGAAGAACCTGGGAAAACCCCAGAGAGAACCACCGACCCACGAGAAGCTACTCGCAAGCTTTCTCATGTACCCACATTGGCTGAGCCCGAGACTTGAACCCATGCAGACAGAGGTGAGATGGCAGTGATCCGTAACAGTGGGAGCTTTAGACCACTCTGCCACTCGGGGCCCCAAAGTAACAAAGATTTCCATTGGTCAGAATGTTACAATGTGATAAAAATGAATTGCATTTATTTCTATATAAAATGTGAGGAGAACTACTTTTCTGAAAATACCCACTTCTATTGAGTCACGTGTACGGCAAAAGCTAAACATTGCCAGTGAAGGCAGACACAACATAAGCTTCAAAGGAAAAGAACATTCTTACAGGTTTTTTTTGAAACAGTTAAATAAATTGAATTTGTAAGACTAAACTAACAGATCTTTCTGATATTTTATGTTTTTTTGTTGAAATTTGTGATAAAATCTGGATAAAAATGTTGAAAGTGCACTAGGTCAAGGTCACCAGTCTACAGTATTATAGGTGTCCAAGGCTGAAATCGAAATGTCAGAATTTGGAGAATTTTTGCTAAATTGCCATATCAGATAGATTTCATGCATGAAGATATTGAAAATTTCAACCCATCCATATTTGACGAGTCTTTTGAAGTGGAAGAAATATCACAAACTGAGCTATCAAGCAGCTTGAATGAACCAACACCAGTTCAGTTTCCAGCTGATCATCAGGATGACCACAAACCAGAACGCTTCAAATAACTTAATGAGGAAGATCTGTTACACATATCTGAACAGCAGTACTCAAAATCTACCAAGAAAAACACTTAATGGGGCCACACAACTTTCACAGGTAGATTTATTCATTCATTTAACAATCATAAAAAATTTAACTATAATAATAAAAAGAAACTGTATACTGGACTGTTCATTAATGTAACCTTAAGTAATATTGCTTGATACTTAATTTGCTCTTATTTATCATTTTCTTAAATCATATATTATGAAAAGGCAATATGTTGTTTATTTGTATGCACAAAAAAGTTTCATTTTTAAATCATTAATGCCATTTTATATAAAAACGTGAATTAACTTGCTCAGAAATGAATAAAACGTAGTTTATCTTAAAATTAATATTTCTGACAACATAAAAATGTAACAAATCTGTTATATAAATACATTGTTTGGAAAGGAAATATGCAAGAATGATTGTTCCCAAAAATTTAAATATTTCAAAATGTTAAAAAAAATAGTTACTACCAAGTTGAAAACCATATAAATTTCAGCATGGTGCAAAGTCAAGAATATAGAGGTTGATATGAAGTCAGTTGAGTCTGCAGATTTGGCCCAAATTCTAGCTATATTTTATGCCGAAGCAGCCCCCAAGGTAACCACAACACAGAAGAGGATGCTCCCAGAAGCCCAAGCTGAAGAATATCACAAAAACTCTAAAAAAATATCAGGACTGCTATTAATCGCTACATTCAAGTTGAATGTGGTTGTTCAATCAATATTGTTTCAGACCCTGGGTTTAAAAAAGCAAATGAAATGTTAAATGGGAAATTATAGTTTAACACCAAAAATGGCTTATCAAGATCAACTCAACACAAACCTATTATAACTCCTCAATCAGACATGTATGCAATCAATCAGTACCTGATGCAAGATAATCCTATCACACTCAGATACAGGGTTTGGTTATACCTCTCTATCCACTATGTTACACATGGATTAGAATTCCACAACCAATTAACACCTACCAGTCCTGAAATCAAGTTTGATGAAACAGGGGCTGAAGATATCATTTAACCCATCAAACTAGGCAGAATGTCATCAGGGGGACTTATATGCTGTGGAGGAAAACTCTGACAAGAGAATGTATGCAACTAGTGGTCAAAATTTCCCCAGTCAAGTCAGTAAAATACTACCTCACACACATTAATCCAAAAGCTGAATCACTCTTTTGTCACATTGATAAAAATGCTTTGGAAAATCCCCAGTTGTGTCAAATATGTTACACCACAAGATGTGCTGGGCAGAGACAAGTTAGCAGTTTTATGCCTGACATGCAAAACTGCCCTTATATCTGCAAGATATACTGCCACTCTCTTCGTGCCACAGCTTTGAATGCAATGGCAGATGCCAGTGATCCTGCTAGGCACATTATATGTCTCTCTGGCCACTCCAATGAGCTTTCATTGAAACCTTACACAAAACCAAGCACTCAACATAAACAACGAATGAGTAACATTCTTTCCAGTACATATTCAAATGTAGTGTTGTCTGCTCAAGACTCTCCTGCAGTACTATCTCATGCAACTGTAAATGTTCAAATGACCCCTACAAACCCAAGCAGTACTGCTCAAGTAAATGTTACTGAATCTGCTTAAAATCTACAAGCACCATCACAAAATATAATGAACTCTGACAGGTTTCATTACACAGTTCACCTGTCATTTCAACATCTGCACCTTCCAGTTTAATTGCAACTAAAAAATTAATTTGCCAAAACAAGTTAAGGAAATACATGCTTTTCAAGTTAAGTGCCCCATGTCAACTATCCATGCTAGAATAATGATTTAAAAAACATCACGTATCACTTCTGGTTTTTATTGCAATTTAATGGCAAATTCCAATGAATAATTATAGACAAATCAAGAAAATGCATCACAAATAGCTAGATACAAATACAAATAATAAAATAATAAATACATGTGTCATACATTTTTTCATTTTATAGTGATATTACATTGCTGTGTTGTAATTAATATTGCACTATATTTAGAAAAGTGTGTTAACAATAAACACAAATTTCACACATAACATTGGCTTAATGTTTTTAACCCCTGTGTGAAACACTTAAGCCAAGAGCAGTCCACATCAACCATCTGTCTCTATTTGCATCTGTCCTTTTGCATGTCTGTCTATTTATTTTCTACAATGATGTCACAAATTTGATGAGGGAGATCAGGTTATAAACCATTGTCACTATAAAAAATCATGGAAAAACTATAGGGATAAAATAAATGCTCAATTAATTTAGAACTCTGTGTGTTTATGTATGTGGACCAACAAAACTGATCACACTTCTATAAACTAACCTGATACACCTACATGTCTTAATCCAGCCTGTTTATAAACATGAAAATAGGTTTTGAAGAACAAAATTATAATATATGTCTGAATAGTGATGAATCTGCCAAATCACTTTCATTTGGTCCATGAAAGCATAAATTCTTACAGCCATCACATCGTGACTTTGAATATTGAGCTTCCACTTTGAATACACGTGTCCATTAAGGTAAAATATAAAAGTCATGGTAGGATTGTTCAGATCTTTATATTGGCTACCATTGTTTGAAGAACTGATATTATGATGACATTACAATCAAGTAGGACAATCCCATGTGCTATGAATAGCTACGTACCACAAACCCCAAATTTGTATTACTTCTTTGCTGAATAAAGATTTTTTTTTTAAAATGATGCAAACAAAATAACATAGCAAATAATTGAAATGAAATTGACATTTCAACAATAAGAGTATAACATTTTTTTCTGAGTTTAATGTGGTATAAACTGTCATTTGCTGACTTGCACTGCTTACATAACGCCCTTCAGGCATTATTTGCTGTGTAATTTGACAACTGACAGTTTATAACACGATAAACTCAGAAAAAACAACATTAAACTCGGAAAAGATTCTAATAGGTGTTTACATAATGAAACCTGCACTAACCCCACCCCCACCCCCTTTTTAAGCTGCACTGTAGTATGTGTTTTGATAATTTGGTAACTGAAGGACCTTCGTTCCAAAATGTAAATGGTTTCTTTTAACATTAAACAGATCTGGAAGGCTGAAAGATTCGCTTTTTATTTACCATTACATCTCCCATTTTTTAAAATGAAATGAGAATCTGGTATCTTAATGTTTACTTGGCATATCATTTAAATATTTTACATTTTGTTTTTCTTTTTAAATGAAAATTCTGTTTGAACTGTGACCAGATAATGAGTTAAAATGTGCTGATCACAATAAACTTTAAAACCTAAAATCAAATAATCTAAAACATGATTTAAAGAATTTAAATTTACCATTCTCAAGAATAAAATAGAATAAAACTTCATAATATTGTAGAGATTACAGTTCTTCTGAATTTAAAAATTGTAACCTATTAAATCACAACTTATTTTCTGAATTTAAAATTGTAACCTATTAAATCAAAACTTTACTTGTTACTGCACTACCTTGTTAGAATTGAACTGTCTTGATAATCTGAATGGCACACATCATTAACACTGTTCTATCAATCTTTCTGGTTTCCATATAGTTCTTCTACTGCAGGTCCTACATTGTAGATGCATTGTGTTGCGAACTACTGGTAAATTTCAGGCATTTGAGTCTTCTTCTACCTCTTTCTTGTATGATATTTCATGTTGGCCATTATTTTTCATTGTGTTTGAAAATTATTTGGCACCATCAACATGTCTTTTCTGATTTCTTCTATGGTCAAGTCAGTTTATTTTACCAAGATCTCGGTTGGACTTATTTAATAACCCTACCTAGATCAGTCCATTGATTATTATGGCCAATTCTAATTGTCTGTCTTGGATCAAGTTGTTTCATAGGTTTCACTATTGACCAGTCAATCTGTCGTGGTAGAACTTTTGATTTTCTCTTTTCTTTCCATTCCGTAGCTTTCTTGGGTTGTTTTTAAACTTGCTTAGTCTCATGATTTGAGGTAGATTGGCTCTTAGGTAGTCTTTGTGCAGGGAATATTCCATTTTCTAGCGGAGCAGATCTGTAAGCTAAAAGTCCAAGATATAGATCTTCAGCCTTTTTTGCATTATTGATTTCCCACTCTGTACTGCTTTTCAGTTAAACCATTTTATTTTGGATATCTAGGGCTACTTGTTATGTGTCTAAAATCCCAAACTTTTAGGCAGACTGTTTTATGAGGCGTTAAAGTGATGAAGGAATCAAATGTAGTTCATGATGGCTCTCAAGTCTTTCAACAGAAATTGGATGACCTTTGATTTATTGTATTGTTGAATAATACTTGTGTTGCTCAGGATGTTTATAGAAGAATATGTTTGGAAAGTGGGTAAATATTTTAGTTCAGTTCATGTCTTTATGCAGAAACATCTTTCTTCCAATGGTTAAAAACAAAAGAACACTGGCTAAGAAATCTGAAACTGGGGGAATACATCTTATATCCAACTCTGAAACTTCTTACAATGAAGCTTGGAGGAGTATGAGTGAGAAGTCATCAAGTTTAAAAACCCAGCCACAGAAAAACTGAAAATTTCTTTATGGCTAATTGTGGTTGTTTTGTCATTGTCACATTTGTTTTACTCGGGTTGGAATATCATGTTTGGGACAAGATAAGATTTTCCAAGGGCAAGTTCAATTTTCCAGTATATGTATGTAACCAAGTGTCTCCAGTTTGTATTAGCATTCATGTACAGTTGTTATAAACAGCATCTTCAGTTTTCATTAGCTTCATGTACAGTTGTTGTTACCAGTGTTATTTTAAACTGCTGGCATCATGTAATGATTTTTATAAGTTCATTTTAAAGACTATAGGTTAAGATTCTAATAGACAAGTGTTGACTTGATGAAACCAGCCTCTAAGCTCCCTTGTTCCCTCAAGTTACAAGATTATATTAAAACTAATATTCCTGAAAATATACAATTCATTAATGCATTTGTCATGTGTTGCTGTAGTAAGTGAACGTAAAAAGTGAAATTCTAAGATATCTGCTTTATTGGACCAAATAGATCAATTCATCCTAAAAAAGTATGCTGATATTATTGCTTCATCTCTTACCTGTATAATTAACCAAAGCATTGTGAAGGGAATCTTTCCATCTCAACTGAAGGCTGCTAAGGTTATGCCTGTTGATGAGAAAGGGTTTAAAATCAAATCACAATAATGATTGACCAATATCTATTCTACCAACCATATCCAAACTGTCTGAAAGGCATGTTTCCAAACACCTCTATGGTTACCTGTCTAAGTACCACATAATTCACCCATTCCAATCTGGATTTAGATGAAACAAATCCTATCAGTTTGTGCTAACAAAATTTGTTGATGAATGGTTGCTTGCAGTAGACAATGGAGAATTGGTTGGAACCATATACCTTTAAGAAGACCTTTGGCTTGGTTGACCTTAATATACTTGCATGGAAACATCAAAAGTTTAAATGTTCTCATTTATCACTGTCATGGCTCAAAAAAAAAAAAATCCAACCTGTCTCACAGAAGCCAGCAAGTTGTTATCAATAACATTAAATCAGAGCTGATGTTCATCAGCAAAGGAGTTCCACAGGGATCTGTTTTAGGGCCCGTATTATTCATATTGTTCATAAATGACTTGCCCTCTATATGTTCAACATTAAAAAAACTAATCAATGTGCTGATGATAATACTTTACAAAAGTCTCATTCCAACTTTAGAACTTTGAACAAGAAACAGGGTGAAGATTTATATAAAGTTGAATATTGTTGCTCACTAAATAACATATTTATCAATCACCTATAAACCAAGTCAGTGTTGATTGGAACTAACCAAAGATTATCAGTGGACAGTAATCCAGATCTTGAGCTGTATATCTCCAATAACAAAACTGAAAATGTTGACAGAAAATCATTTGGGAATTCATGTTGATAAGAACTTAAACTGGAGTAAGCAAGTGAAATGCATTTGTTCTGTAGTAAACTTAAGAATCTACCTTTTACTAAGGATAAACTCACCACCTATCAGAAATTAGTTTACAATCCATTCATTCTTCCTCTTTTGGACTACTGCTGCACAATTTTGGGAAATACAGCTGATACTAATATTAGAACAATCCACAAACTTCATAAAAGGCAGCAAGAAATATCCTAAATTACCATTTGATACACCATCTATAAATCTATTCTCAAAATTAAAATGGCTGAAATTTGAATACAGATTAGCCTTCCAAAAATCCATATTAATGTTCAAAGTAAAGAATGAATTTTGTCCACAGTATTTGCATTGTATGTTTCATTTTAAGTCAGGAAAACAGTCTCAAGGACCTAAATTGAGATCAATTAAAATTGATCATTGCAGTAAACCATTCCCAAAAACAAACACTTAAAAAAATCATTTGCTTGTTGTCATGCTCTTCTCTGTGTGTGTGTGTGTGTGTGTGTGTGTGTGTGTGTGTGTGTGTGTGATTTGGGTTTTTAATGTAGCTTTAACAATTTTTCATTCATATCACTATGATGCCTGCAGTGTGGCAGTTTATAGTGATGTCTACCACTGGGGCATCATGCTGCAGACATGTAGCATGATGTCCCACCCATTCACATTATCCTGGCATTAGGCTGACCAGTCCTAACACTAACTTCTTAAAGCTGAGCACCAAGCGAGGCAGCTGTTAGTACCATTTTTATAAGTCTTTGGTATGACTCAGCATGATTTTGAACCTGTGACCTCCCACATCAGAGGCAGACGCTCTAACCACTTGGCCACCAAAGCGGTCATTCTATGGAATGAACGCCCTAAATCAATTTGGGCAGAAACTAATCTAAATGTGTTCAAAACAAAAACATATGACTACTATCTTGAAAGGCAGTTTTCATTGTAAATATTGAAATACATGCACTCCAATTTATTCTGTTAATGCATTTCATAGACACTTTATGCTTTTATGCTAAATCTAATTTTAAATGATTTTTTTCTCTTGTATTTACAATAGTTTGTTCATCCTAAGGACATCAAAAGGAGAACTGTATAATATTCTAACTGTAATGGTACAAAATTTTTGTTAACATTTTGTAGCAGCACATTTTATCTTGGCCAGTGTGACATGTAATCATTAAGTTTGACATATGGGCTAGTTTTGCAATAAATTGCTTTCTGCGAAGGATGGGACATGCTCTGTTTGGGGCTTGATTGGATTTTAATTAGGATTCTCTAGGACAACGGTCTGACAGATATGTTAACGTAGGTTCAGGTGGAAGAACATGACAAAGCAGAGACAATCCAGAGAATATTTGTGCCATTTTGGAAATAAGTGTCATAAAATGAAATTGTCCAGGAATAGTTATTAATAAAGGCAGACTAGAGAGATATATTCTGACTTTGATGGAAGTGCAAAATTTTGGCAGGTAATCCTGACTGGCTAAGTTAAACAAGGGTATGTGTGTTCCCAGATGAAATTCAAGGTTTTAAGAAATGTTCCTCATGAAATTAGTCAGTCTAAGTTTCTGTGGGAAGCCAAAATTTAGCTCTGAGAAATAACAAGTATTTCTCATTAAATTGTCCAAGGAATGGGGTCTGGAAGAATATGAGAGACCCGGAACTAGAGAGAGATTCGGCTGCATAGAAAGAGCAAGTCTCATAAAGGTACAAAGGTATTAACTCAATCAATACAATATGCTCATTGAGGAAAGTTTGTAATTATTTGTTGAATGTTTTCATTTAAAATTAATATATCAATTTTCCTTGAGTTTAGATGTTAATCGTGGTTTGCATGTAACAGAAATCATTTATTGTAGGAATTTCAAGCATTACTCTGATACAAATTGTGATAATTAATTTATCTGTCTTAAATGATATGTACCTTGTATGCTGCAAATTGCTGTTACTATGTCTCTGTTAATGAATCACTAATTATCAAGTAATATAGTTAAGACAAAAGGAGAAGTCAATTCATTCATTTGTATAATTAAGTTGTGAATTCTCTTAACTGAGGAAAATCAGTGTGTATCGACTGATACTATTCAGCTAGTAATTTATAGCCCACAGTGGGATGTTACAGTTTATCTAAGAGGTCTAGTTATGTCATGGTTCTAGTTAGGAATGTGAGTAGCTGCTAGAGAAACTTTGATTTTATGTTAATAGGATTGTGTATCAGTATCAGGTTGTGACCTCACCATATTAGCCTTGATATAAGACGATATCTGACATAATAAGAGTGGGAATATTGTCCTACACCAGAAAAGAAACAACCGGACAAATATTTAGGTTGTGTTTTATATATTTGAAGGGAAAAATAGCTCCATATTTGTGGTACACAGTGGAAGGAGTGTAGACTACAACCAGGTTATGGCTGATGACCTAAAGAGGTTGGAAAAGACATATGTCAATGCTGACCTGTCACCAAGTGATTAGAAAGGACCAGAAGCAACCAGGTTAAGCAGACATGCTGACAATTTGAGTTAAGTCATTCACTTGATCCTAAGAAGAAATTTATTTTATTAGTATAACAGGATGGCTAATTGCATATTGCATAAATTTCATAGTTCTGTTTCTAAGAGTAAGTGTATGATTCAAATGTCATGTTCAATTTCCTTTTGTTGATGTAATTGATTAAAATATTTATATTTTATACACAGGGGCTTGTATTGTTCTGTTTATGTCTTTGTTCAGATCTCTATTATTCCATCCAATAATTTCTTATTTTATTTTATTGTTCACTTGACCTGGGCAATAACAAAGTGGTTGATCATCTCCTAGATAACAATAACCAAAGTATCATAACAGGTGGGGGATCATACCATCCCCTCACACTTAGTTGCCCTCATCAAATAAAGTATTTATTATTATTATTATTATTATTATTATTATTATTACTATTTGTTAAACACTAATAAATAAATTAAAAATGCTAGTACCTCATCACTTTTTAATTAGTTCATAAAATTTTTGATCACAATCTTGTCATGCAAATCTTGTGAAAAGATAAAGATTGTTAATTTAATCTTATAAGCAGTTTTCACTTTCAGTTCAAATAACTTGTAGGTTTCTTTTAAAAATTTTGCTCTTTCCACAATTATCAATGTTTTTGCACTGAAAAAGTAAACACATCAAATCTTAAGAAAATTTATGTTTGTGCAGCTTTTATTGTAGATTGATCAGCTTTGTGCAACCACTGTATGAAAATGACTGAAAAAACCCATTTAAAATTGAGATATGGTAGCATTGAAATGATTGACAGAATATTTCAAATAAACTTCACAATAATTTGAATTATTTTTTTCAGCCTTAACTTTATAAAAAAAAGAAAAGTTCACACAAAAGTATGAATGCATGTTGATGGTTACCAAAATTCTTCTTCTTCTTCTTCTTCTTATTATTATTATTATTATATTATTGAAACAATCTGAACATTGGCAGATATGTGACAACTTTCCTGTCTGCTATCCTCAAACTGTTCTTGGAATATGTGCCCCAAAACTAATGCAGTAGTACAGCTTCAAAAGTACTTCAGTGTTTCATTATTAAGCCAGTGTAATTATATTGTGTGTTTATTGAAGTACTGACAACTGTTTCTTACCTTATGAATCTTATTCCAGCCTTTGCTCATGAGTAAAAGGTCAAATTCAGTTTGATTGACCTCCATTGTGTTATGTATATTTAATTTGCATTGTTGTTTGTTGGTTTTTAAAATTTTTTATTTCATTATATGCTACTGATAATGTGACATGGTATGTTGAACTTGATCTTGTCCAAAATTAAATTCATTTTCTACCTGACCTGAATCACTGATTTTGGTTTTGTGGTAAATGTGTTTATCTCAATCCGAGTCTAGAACTTAGGAATTCCCCATGAATTTCCGGGTCTACCTGTTCACTACACATTTTATATTATAATTTTAGCAATAGACTTCTAATTATAACTAAGATTTTATTTTGGAAGCATTATGAACCTTCTAGAAAGAAACTTTCCATTAGGTAATAGTTTGTTTTTTTAGAAAATGTTAATTGTGACATGAGGTCAGGTAGAGGACTACATAATATTGTTTTTCTAGAAATTGATTATTCATGCAATAAAATTTTGAGGCAGAATCAGTTGTATTATGTTGTGTTCAATAGTTCATTTGGGCTGGAATTTTATTTATTTAATTCACGTGATTCTTCCCTGGAAATACAAAGTATTCCTCAAAAATAATATTCTTAGAAATAGAGACTTTAATTTTTAGTGAAATTTCAAGTAAGGATTTAATTCCTGGATTCTATGATTGTGCTTCAACAAAAGACTGTTGGTACATCACCATGACATGGGCCACCACAGACACAGACACATCAATGCTTCCAGCATTGGATTTATTTTGGATTTACACTAAAGTTTATTCAGAACTTTAATCATTAGGACTTGTGTCTGTAATTCTAGGATTATTTTGGATTTAATGTGCAATATCGTAGTTCTCTTTTGCAAATTTTCACTTTGTTTTCTAGGGAAATAAATTATTTGTTGAATTTCACAAAGCGTGTTGCTTCTCACTCTTTTATATTACTTATTTTAAGACAATTTAGCCATAATAATTGCAATAGCTAACCCAGCCATTAGATAGAGAGGCTGATAAATGCATTTTCAAGCTCTTACAAATAAAATTGTAATGATATGTAACTTGCATGCATTCCAATGTATTCTGTCCTCTTACTGATGTTTTCTAACAACAGATTGCATATATTTGCATTTGTGGAGTATTGTTTGAAAAAAAGTAAATTTCATAACATATTGCACAACAAAGTTTCTGCTATCCATTGATATTCTGTGACAGAGAATATCAATGGATATCAGAGAATATCAATGGATATCAGAGAATATTAACTGATATCAGAGAATATCAATGGATATCAGAGAATATTAACTGATATCAGGGAATATCAATGGATATCAGAAGTTTAATTGTGCAATATGTTATGAAATTTACATTTTTCAGTCAGTAGAGGGAGGATGGCCAAGTAAAATACTGGTATACTTACTTTTAACCACAGTTATTAAACGAAATCAGCTTATAATCTAGATCTTGTAGGAAATGGATTGGAATACTTATTTGCTATTATTTTCATGTTATTTATTGATAATTCTTCCTTCCAACGTGCAGTATAAATATATATCAACATTTTGAACAAAAATATCAACCAGTAAGTAAAGAAATTTGAAAAATCATAAAAATTTGTAAGTGTAATAATTAGAATTTGTCATCATGAAAAATCTGCACTTTTGCATTATTTCTCTGGATATCAGTAACTATACAAAGAAATCTGGATCATACAGAAAAGTTTGTATATATGGTCAGTCAGGAGAGAGAGAGATTGTAAGGAATTCCACTAATGATGGAACATTTCTACACATTTTCAAAGTTGTTTATCTAGCTTAGGATAATAAACATTTTATAATCCCATGAACAATGACCAGATTTTGCCACAGAAAATTCACACAACTCCATCACCATCAAGCCAGAAGGTCCTCACATTCTAATCTTATCTGCCACGTTTTCAGTTAAGACTCCTAGGTGCTCTTTCCTATCCAGTTATTTACCATTCACTTCATTAGGAAGTTAAACTGGCAAAATCAAAATCAACAGATAATGTATTTCCTTTGAATACAAAGTGAAAATTTACAAAAAATATACAGTATTGTGAATTAAATCTCATCGTCCTTAAAGTTAAATCAAAAGTCCAGAAGTACAGAATATTCCAAAAGAATTCCATCCTTGAATGTGACAATGTATCAATTACCTGCAATATTGATAATGTGCTAACAGTCTTGATGTATCACAATGACATAATCCAAAATATCTTTGAATTAATTCACAGTAATTTCAAAATAGTTATTTAGTCTGAAAAGTATCATTGATCACATTGTAATTCCAGTGAATAATTTAGATAAATCTTGCAAAATAAAACTGAACATAACTAAAAGACTGATTCCACTTCAGATGTTAAGATTGGAATTAATAATTCTGTTGAATTATCTTTTTCAAAATAAACTTAAGACACAATAACAAAAGCAGGATGAGGGTCATTTTCACATCTAATTCATAAACAAGATCACTTCTAGCAACACCCAAGTGATAATTATCTTAATAGATAATATACAACCATATACAAAAATTAGATATGTTTTATGTTGTTTATAAATGAAAGACATTAGTCAGGTAGACCCAAGCTCCTACCCTCAATTATGGAAAAAGGTAAATCACATTATACAAATTAAATATACATAGCATATAATCATGGACAAAAGCCAACACACAATACAAATTAAATATATACATATAAGATCGCCTACATGCATAATTTATTTATTATGTGTAGTTAGATGAGGTATCTTCCATATTGTGGCAGATCTGTGAAGAAATAGAGAATGTATAAGACTTTTTACAATATATCCAATGTATAGTTATTTTAGGAAATCATATCTGCATCTAGCACAAACATCAGCAACCTTTGAGAACTGCTGTGCTAAGTCCACTAAATTGTAGAGTGCTCTGTGCAAAGCCATATTTGCCCCTTTAATTTTATTATTGTATTTAGTACATACAATACAAAACTACAACTCGTACCACATGTCTTCCAAAGAGTCTGGCATGCCACTGTTGGCACACATGCCATAGGTTGCCCACACCTGCTCTAGCAGTATACATACAGAATCTCTTTGCCAACAAACTGCAAGCTATATGGAAAGAATTTATAATAATTACTATCTCCTGAATAATCCAATAAAATAAGAGAAACAATGTAATGTTTGATACATTCATATTGAATGTTTGTACCAGATTTGTTTTAGTTTCAGTTACCTATGTTACATATACAGTGATAATCAGTGTTATTATTATTAGCTAAATAGGTGAGCAAAATATTGACTGGCCTGCCTAGTAGATCATTGATGTAAGGATCACTGGGTAAATGGTTAGATCATCCCAATTGCATGAATTATTATTATTATTATTATTATTATTATTATTATTGTTGTTGTTGTTGTTGTTGTTGTTCATGATGATTAGGTTGATATTATATTTCTTCATTTAGCAATTCACTATTGTAGTTATTGTGACTGTTGCTGTTTCTTATTATTGACTTAGTACATTAAAACCCATAAAATATTGTAATTTAGTGATTTTGCCCATCTTACTTATTAATGTCCAGAGACATGCATTTCTAGAAAAATATGTAGGTTTTGTTGCTTTTTTCCCATTTCCCTTTTCAGCCTATTCACAAAAAGTCATGGCATACGTTATGTTTATGATTCTACAATTAAAGTTCATGTAGTACATTTGAATCATGTTTTTAATTTATGAAAAATAATGTGGTCATGATATTTATTCTCATTTTCTTTATTTTGCAAATGAGGAAAGGAAAAAATCATTGTATACTTTACAAGTATCAAAAGTCAGAGCCATTTAGCAATGATTATGGCAAATCCCCCCCCCATTTTTGGATAATCTCATAATCTGCACAACATTGGGTTAATGAATTGGAAAATAATGGGAAAAAAATAGAACAACATGCCTAAAAGGTCTGCTTCTGAACTCACCAGTCTCTATCGGCTTAAGTTACAAGGGAGAACAAACTGAGTCAAAAGGACTAAGCTGTCCGTGTACTTTCTGTTAACTTCTTGTGAATAAGGTCTATGTAATTTTTCCTAACGATTTCTTTTCAGGGATTGATTGTGACTCTAGGAATTTTGATGATTCAAGTACAGAGTTATTTATCATAAAATAAGGTCAAATTAGGAGCTTCTTTCATGATATATGAAAGTGAATCCAGGTATTACAAAACCTACATTGACAGAAAAAGAGTATTTTTTAATGTTGTTTGCAGCCAAAACCACACAAACAAATGTAAATATGCTGATAGTGAAACAGAAAATGTTCATTCTTAAACATTCCCATTTTAGACGTGATAATGACACAGTTTACCTTGTAATTCACTGAAAACAGTTTTAGAGTCAATGAGTTTAATGCATGCAGACCTCTCTGCCTTTTCTACCATAAGTGGATTCTTTTGTAACTTAAGTTCTCCAAAATATCTTACATAGTTCAATAAGAATAATCCTGAAGTTTATCGCTGCAAAAATTCAGAGTTAAAATGGATACACATTTTTTAACATATTAGGATTGGGGGGGGGGGGGTTAGACAGACATACATATAATTAAACTATGGTGTAATATTCATTTCAGTTAGATAGCAGACAGACTTGAGTGCAGCATTTTAGCTAGACAGACTCATAATGGTACAATATTACATTTCCACCAACACAGATACATCATGTGAAACCTATGAGCAAATGTTGTAACATAACAAAATATCCCTATAAAGTGCAACATTGCATTCTAATGTTAAATTTCTGTTTGGTTCTCAATCGTCATTCTACACTACTGATACTAGATTAACTGACCGCTTTACAGACTAAATTCATCTAATTTCATATTGTATAAAAAATTGAACTTGTTCATTGTAAGTGCAGGCCTTCTTTTATAAAATTATAGTGTGTTTAGAACATTTTTGTTCGTTTTTCACACTGATGCCGATTAATATTGGTCATTGTTGTAAGCTTCCTGTGGTTCTTGTTTACTATTAAATCAATATCTAGCTATCTCGTTTACGACTTAGAGGGTTTTAATGTTTCACGGACAATATATGACAGAATGGTTATTAAATGTGTTATTGTTTGAGTGTAAACGAACAGATGATGCTAATTGAATTGGATAATACCCCACCCCACCCACCCCAGTCATTAGCTGTAGGATATCCATTTGGCACGACCCGACCTGATCCGAGTGCAGAAGAAGCAGCGATTACTCAGAATAGATCATATGATCACTTTTCAGGATAGTATTGTTGTTGTTGTTGTTGTTGTTGTTGGACTTAACGCCATTTTTCAGCACACGATAGGCTATACATGGCGGCCAGTATTAATGGTGGAGGAAGAAACCGGGAAATCCCAGGAAAGAACAACCGACCCACGAGAAGCTACTGGCAAGCTTTCTCACATATCCACATTCGCCGAATCTAGACTCGAACCCACGCAGACAGAGGCGAGATGGCAGTGATCCGTAACGGAAAGCGCTTTAGACCATTCGGCCACTCGGGGCCCCCAGGATAGTATAAGTAGGCGCGAAATTTTCAAGTACAGCTGTCAATAGTCATAGTGCCCATAACTGCACATCTCAACCAAAATATTACTCTTTCCTCAGGTAGGTACCATGACTAATTTACTCAGTAGTATTTCCGAGAAACTAATAAATATTTATCAAAATAAGACAATCCAAAATTTGTTAAATATTATTTATTATCCACAAAGTAACATATGTTTAGTACAGTAATCTGAGCTAGGAAAACCAAGGCATACTGCATATATTTCACGCAAAAATATTTCATGATAATTATATGACATGAAAATTAAAATAAAATAAATTAAAGAACTTTTGACAGTGTTATTACATTTATTACTTTCATTACACAATCTGCCTGTTACAAATGAGGCTAGAATGTGGGATGTCACACTTCTATACATCCAGGATCAAAATGTCAGCCCATTTTTGAAGTGTGGTAACATCATCAACATCTCTGAATATTTTCGTCGAGTGTGTGTGTGATCTGGATTTTTAACGGAGCTTTAACACTTTTTCAGTCATATCGCTATGATGTCTGCAGTGTGGCAGTTTATAGCGATGTCTAGCACTGGGGCATCATGCCGCAGACATGTAGCACGATGTCCCACCCAGTCACATTATCCTGACATCAGGCCAACCAGTTCTAACATAAACCTCTTAATGTTGAGCGCTAAGCGAGACAGCTGTTAATACCATTTTATAAGTCCTTCGTATGACTCGGCCGGGGTTCGATCCCGCGACCTGCCTTATCCGCCATGAATGCTCCAACCACTGTGCCACTGGAGCGGTCATTACATAAGAGTCTCCTTGTATTACAGTTAGAGGTCAGACCGGGAAATTTAATTTATTTGGCAAGACGACTATCAATTAGAAATTGGTCAAGAAGATCTATATATGGGTGGAAACAAAGTTTCTTAAAACAGTTCTGATGATATTAATATACGAGCGCAACAAAAATCCTCGACCCTTAACATCCTTGTGAGGCTAGTCAATGCCAAGAATAACAACCGCCATGACTTTGCCCCCTGATCATACTGCAATGGACAATCTTGACAGGGACCTGAAGCTGAAGGTTACCAAGGTCATGTGGGCGGGGGGTGAGCAAAGTACCTCAGCGAACTGCTCCTTCCTCACCTTTTACTGTTATGCTTGATGACCCCTTTTCCAGTGTGACCACAACGCTAAAGCGATTGGAGAGAAATTCATCTCTAACATCTTTGAAAACCAGTAACACAAAATCAGTGACTACTGGATGCACAATGTTCGAAACGCATAGACCATCCGGCGACGTTCCTGCGCACAGAGGTCACCGAACCTCTTTCCATTGTAGACATAAAAAAAAATTAGCTCTTGCAGTGAAAAATTCCAAGTATCACCTTCCGGATGAAATACGTGACGATGAATGTTGCATGATTAACATTCAAAATTATCACAACGGAAATAGCACATTCTGGGTTGCTGTAGTCAGCTGTCCGGCTCAGAACGATGTTGAATATTTTGATTCTTTTGGATTACCTTGTGGTCTGGTACTTGAAAACAAACCGAGGTAACCGAGGTCACTGCAAAGGAGCTGTGTACAATTCGCTTCAGCTTCAGGGCATCGATGATAGTACTTGCGGCTGGTATTGCATCTGCTACGTCCTGGAGAGGCACAGTGGAAAACTGCCAATAGAAGCGACTTTATCTCTTTATCTAGCGTTATCACTCTTACATCGGCTACATCCTGGAGAGGCACAGTAGAAAACTGCCTATAGAAGCGATTTTATCTCTTTATACAGTGTTATCACTGTTTTGAAATGCTGTGCATCTCTAGAAATATAAAGTATTTCCAATTTAGTGGATACTCCAGTATGATCATGTTGGTCTGGTGCTTACGTTGTAGAACAAGGACGGAAAGCATCGAGGAAGAGGAGTTGGTGACTAAAATAATCGCAACATGATCAAGTCGAAATGCGCTGTGTGTGGTGTATGAAAATTGTCGACAATGTCGATAAATCCCCCCCCCTCCGTCACCATCATATAATCTGCCGGCAGCGCAGATGTAGGTACCGTTGGCACCAGCAGTGTAGATGAAGCCGGATGTATTTTAATGGAAAATTCATTTATAAGAAAATTCCTGGTCACTGGTGCTGGTGTACTCACTGCTGTCTGGACATGAACAACAATGATTTTAGGCTGGAATGTAATGTGTGCGTGGGAGGATGCCATCGGTACGCAAGACGTAAAATTATAGGAGGGGCTATCGATATTCACAAATTCATGGAGAAACTCCTGCAACCTAAAGGAGGATGGACATTATGGGCCCATGGAATCCTCTGGAAAAACAACTCGGTGAAATCAGTCAGCCACTTCCAGGCCAAGAACCTTATAGCAGCATGGATGTAATTACCATGCGCCATGATATTTGCTATCGGGATTTTCCGGAAAATAAAGCCGAAGGGATATTAAGTGAATTACGTGATTTAAAACCTCAAAATTTTAGAGAGCAAATCGATTGTGCCTTAGTTCCAGAAATCATTGGTGCTAAACATAAAGTTCGGTTTAGGCTCCAGTGGTTCAATAAACCTCACAGCGTCCGGTACAGCCAACACTAGAATTGGAGCACCTGCACACCGAATTGGTACGTCTTTCAGTGCCCCCTGTCATTCTAAAGGAATCACTGGACACAGTGCACAGCTTGCTGAAGAACATCACAAACCCGCACAAAAAATTTTCCATGGTGTAAGGTAATTGTTATACTTGTAGATGATACTTGATCTACGGATTTAGTGCACATGAGATTACAGCGCTCACAATGAAGGTGTCAATTATCTGTTGATGATCATCAATGTGTTTAGCAAATTCGCTTGGGTCATTCCGTTAAAAACTAAAAAAAAAAACTTCGATCGTCAAGACGTTCAATACCATAGAGAGAAAACCAGGAAAAATTATGGGTGGATCATGGAAGCGAATTTTACAATAAGACCATCTCGGACTGGCTTTAAAAAATAACATGGCTCTGTACAGCACGCAAGGGGAGGGGGGCGGCGAAATTTCGACTGCCTAAGGGCCTCCACAGGGTTTAATCCGGCACTGATACTCGTCTACGATTTCTGGTTAAAAAAGATCTATATATTGGTTAGTGTTATCACTGGTAAACCTTTTCCACATGCGGTTTTTTAACGTTCTTTTAAAACGCTTGATCACTAAGGCTTTACCTTGGTTTCGCCACAGGTGCTCGACGTGAGCTTGATGTTGAGAAAAGAAACAATAATCTGAAAGAAAAGGGTCATACAGAGTGACAAAAATACCTCAGATTACCCCCATGATCCGTTCTAACATAGGACCCTGGCTATCATACTATGTATGCTTATAGACAGGGTCCTATGTCAGAACAGGTCATGGGGGTAATCTGAGGTATTTTTGTCACTCTGTATGATTTTTTTCCTTCAGATTATTGGGGGTTTTTTTTGTTGTTTTTTTTTCTCAACATCAAACTCGCGTCGAGCACCTGTGGCGAAACCAAGGTAAAGCCTTAGTGATCAAGCGTTTTAAAAGAACGTTAAAAAACCGCATGTGGAAAAGGTTTACCAGTGATAACACTAACCAATATATAGATCTTTTTTAACCAGAAATCGTAGACGAGTATCAGTGCCGGATTAAACCCTGTGGAGGCCCTTAGGCAGTCGAAATTTCGCCGCCGCCCCCCCCCCCCCCCCCGGCAAATTATCTCCTAATACGTCAAAATCAAATCAATTCAATATTATTTTGATCCGTTGTCGCGGGGCCCCTAAAAGGTGTGGGGCCCATAGGCCGGTGCCTACTCTGCCTATTTGGTAATCCTGCACTGACGAGTATAATGACACGTGGCACTGTAGTATCAGAATGACCACTACAGAAGCCTGGCAAAGTGTGTGTGTGTGTGTGTGTGTGTGTGTGTGTGTGTGTGTGTGTGTTTGTGGGAAACGGGAAGTGAAAGGCGTGTTACTTTCTACATCCTGCAAATTTAACTTAGAGGGACCGAGTGAGAATCAGCAGGCTAAAAGGCACGTTTAAAAAGGGTACGCGCCCAACTGGACTGAAGAAGTATTTGTGGTAGATAAAGCTCAGAAAACATTGCCTGTCACCTACATGCTTGAAGGTTCGGCAGGAGTACCTATTAAAGGTTCTTTTTACAAACAGGAACTGCGAAAAGCCGACCAGAAAATTTTCAGGATAGAAATAATCATTTCGACCAAAGGAAAAAGATATCGCTCGTCAAATGGTTTGGTTATCCCGATAAATTTACTTCGGATTTCCACTGCGGCGTGACCGGGGACGGCAGCGGGGAGGGTGGGCAAGCTCACCACGCTTGGCCACGTGACTTTGCGTATAAAATCGTTTACATCCATGAAAATTATAATTTTGAGGTAAAACTGTATTGCGTCGAAAAATTCATGCGGTATTTACTGGTAGAGGCAGACAAAATAGAATCTGTATTACCGGCTCAGATCATTTTTACCAAGCAAAGCAAGATCGATTTTAATAATGTTGTGGATTGCTCAATTTTCTGAAAATTATTAGGAATTGATTGTGTCAGAGATCATTGTCATTATACCGGCAAATACCGCATAACGCTTGTACTTTATATTTTAAAAAAAAAACTTATTTTGTTCCAGTAGTGATGCACAATTTGCGACGATACGATTCGCATATATGATCGTCAAATGTTTTGGAAAATTTTTGCAGAAAATGAAATGCATTCCTAACAACATGAAAATATACATATCGTTATCGTTAGGCAAATTGACATTCATCGATAGTTTTCAGTTTATCGCCGCATCGTTAGATGATCTTGTCAAAAACATGAAACAGTTCAAGCACACAAAAGAAAAATATGGAGATCGCATCGAGTATGTGACGCGTAAAGGAGATTTTCCTTACTAATTCATGAATGATTGTAGTAACTTTGATTAGACGTCTTTGCCACCAAAAAGTAGTTTTACAGCTCACTGAGAGATTCTAATATTACCCAGGCGGATTATGCTCATTTGCTTAAAATATGGGATATGTTTGGGATGGCCACCATCGGAGATTATCATGATTCGTACTTGACCGCGGACGTGCTGCTGCTCGCTGACGTGTTCGAGAATTCATGGATGTATGTCTCGATTAATATGGATTAGATCCTTGCTGGTATTATTCCTCTCCAGGTTTATTGTGGCGCGCCACACTGAAAATCAGCGGGGTCATATTAGATTTGTTTACTGATTTCACATGTTAAATTTTATCGTAAAAGGAATTTGAGGAGGCATCAGCGTCATCACTCACAGGCACTCCAAAGCCAACAATAAGTACCTGCCTGATTACGATCCTAACGAGGAATCTAAATGCACTATTTATCTTGACTATATAATAATGTTTATGGGTAGGCCATGTCGCAACCGATGCCTGTCGGAAATTTCTCGTAGATGAACCCGAAAAATTTCCAGAGGAGTTACCCAAAAGCGATGATGACACCGGCTACTTTTTCGAAGTCGATTTAGTTTATCCTTGAAAACTCTGCGAGCAACATAACGATTACTTACTGGCATCAGATGGTTTAGAAGTGACTTAGGACATGTGAGCCATCACACGCTGCAGTTAAAACAAGCATTAGAATGCGGAGGAGGAAATACAGCAAAACACAGAAAAATTAGTACCTAATCTCATGATAAAAAAATCGGTACATGATTCATTACAAAAATCTCAGGCAATGTTTAGCATTAGGAGTCGAGTTGGATGGAATTCATTGCGTGCTCAAATTCGATGGACGAAAGTGGCTAGAGATTTCAGTTAGTTTTAACACTTCAAAAAGACGTTGGCCACTAGCGATTTCGAAAAAGATTTCTTTAAACTTAGGAACAACTCCATGTTTGGTAAAACCATGGAAAAGCGCATTGATGTCGACGTGGTTAACGCTGGAAAAACCGAGCTGGTGATGAACAAACCGATCTATTGCGGTTTCACGGTTTTAGAGTTATCCAAAATGCTCATGTGCGATTTTCATTACGGGCACATCAAATCCCGCTACGGCAGCAACGTCAAGTTGTTATTTACCGACAATGACAGCTTATGTTACGAAATCAAACCGAGGATGTGTACGAGGACATGTTCTCGAACGAGCACTTATTTGATTTTTCCAATTATCCTAAAGCAAACAATGAAAAATTCATCGGTAAATTTAAAGACGAGACGAAATCAGTGCATATAACGGAATTTTTTTCGGGTTGAGGAGTAAGATGTATTCAGCCAAATTGAAGTTGGAGATGTCACAAAATGCGCTAAAGGAATAAAAGGAACGCTGACGCACAAGCATTATTTGGCGGCATTAGGAGACATTATGTTTCTCAAATGAATGCGATCAGATCGAACTGTCATAACCTATTTACATACTCTCTTAATAAAGTGGGTTATCGTGTTACGATGACAAATGCCACGTTGTGGAGGTTGGTGTAACAACTCTGACATATGGTCATAAAGATGTTATATGAACTGTAGGAAATTGTGTGCTGGTAGAGCTTGAATTAGTGTAACCCAAATCAGTAACTGGGGGAGACAGCGGAGCTGTTGGGCTGGTGCGCGCAGAAGTGCTTGCACTTCGAGCACTGGCGGCGGTAGTCGAGGTATAGGGGCACCAGGATTGACACCAAACCGCTATTTTCACTTAACCAACATAAAACCTGCAAAACCGGTATTTTTGCATACCGTGATGGGGGACCCTCAGCGGCGCGGGGACGACAGCGGTATCCAAAAAGAGGGATGCCGGTTCTGGCACATAAGGGTGTTATCATAATAGGGGTGCACCTTATCAAAATGAACCTGTTTATAATAATATGGCATGTGTTGTGCTAGAATTTGCATTTTTACATATCTACTCTTGATTTTCAAGCATCACATCATCGTACACAACTAGGTTGTTTTTAATCCAAACAAATAGTGCATCAGGTAAAACCAATGCCAGGTTAACCATCACACAACCATAGTCAGCAAGAGCTGAGTTTGTCCTGATTCAGTAGGGCCAATAATTAGTACACGAACTGAGTTTGTTAACACGGTTCCATCACCATGCTTGGATGGTATAGGTGTTGCTTGTGCGGAGAAATCGAGGAGGGAAAAAT